>VWZZ01000787.1:201476-213466 GCA_013399095.1 Psophia crepitans | reverse complement strand
TGACCGCGGGGCGGCTGTGTCACGGTGGGCCCGGGGTCGGCGGCCGGTGGGGCGGGGGGAGTTACCGCTCCGGGCAGTGGCTGCGGCTGGGCGGGGGGGCGGCGGCGCAGGTCGGAGCTGCGCGTGAGCCCCTTGTCAGAGGCGTTTGCCCTGCGGCTTCGGGAGCGTGTCCGCCGTTGTTGCCCTTGAGGGGACGGGACTGATGGCAGCTGCTGCCGCGGGAGGGTTCCGATGGCGGCCTGCTGGGCGCGATGGGCCTGGCAGGCACTGGGCGAGCAGTCGGGGGGACGTAGAATGAGGCGCTGCTCGGTCCCTGCTGCGTGAGCCAGCAGGGCCTTGTCTGCATGGCCCACCGGGATATGGGCAACTTTCACAGCTGCGTTAGGAAGGTACACGGGGTGACGTGCAGTTCTCTCCCCAGGCACCTCTTTGGCTGAGGATACATAAAAAATCTCCTGCCCTGAAAGTTCAGACTCGCACTTTCCAGCAGCGGTGGCCGGTAGTTAAGTCGTGTGTTTTACCGTGGCCACGTCTTCCGAGATGGCTGTTGGAAAGGATGCTTTCTTTTCCAGCTCGGGCAGAGGGTTGCATGTGTGAACTAAACAACTGACTGGGGTTTTTTTCTACTCAGGTGTAAAACTTCTGTTGCATGGTCTTTGCTCCAACACCACAGTCAAATCTTTGGATTTGAAGGTGAGTCTCTTCAAAGGAAATTAAGACAGTGGTTGGGAAGGAAATAAGAGCATAAGTTTAGTCAGTTGTTCTAAAAGATGTGTACTTCTGTAAAGTTCTTGTTCTCAAGTGACTCAGTTCTTGCCTCCCTAACACCACGTCACGACTTTCCAAGTTTGTAGCTCATCTTTGTCCATTTTTATTCAGTTACTCTGTTTTGAAAGGAAGTTATTTCTGCATATCTTTTGTCACTTGCTTCTTGGTCAGATGAGGCACACGTAGGCTTTTTTTTGGGTTTCTGTATTACTAGTTGTTTGGCTTGCGCTTCTTTAGAGTTCATCCAACTCGCCAGTGTCTTTTAGCTAGCGTGGGGCTTGGCACTAAGCGCGCACTTTCAGATGTGGTATTTGCCATACTGTGAGAGGGACTTTTTGTCTGTATTCCCCTGGCACATAGCTGTTCCATTGAATCTATGATCCTAAACTGCCCTGCCCTTTTCTTTCCTATCTGTGCTGGTGCTAGCCGAGCCATTTTTAATGAAGCGTGTCAAAATGGTTCTGCTTATCTGGAATCAGTATTTTCCATCCCGTCGTGGGCCATGCTGATCCTGTGTTATCCTGTGGTTTTTGTGAGCTCTCAGTTATGATGCCTCATAAAACTAATGGTGTATGTATCCACCATCCCTCCTGGGGTCTTTCATTTTCTGGAAAGCTGACCAATGTGTGAAACAAGTGTTACTCAGACCATCTTTGATTGGCTGAAATCTGCATTACAACTGGGATGCACCTGGTGGTATTTGATGGGATAGCTGGGCTGGGACAGGGCATAGCCTACTGATCACCTGGGAATTTTGTTTCAGGGAAATAACCTGCGAACCATGGGAGCTGAGGCTTTGGGAAAGCTGCTTAGGCAGAACAAATCCATCAGGAGGTAAAAAATTGTATCTATCTCTCTTTCTGTTATTCCTGCCAGATGGAGCACAAGATTAGAAGAGGGTTGAGGGTATTTTTTCTTGGGGTAGGAAGAATGTCACGTGGTGCAATTTCTTATGAGGAATGGGACAGGTGAAAGGAGTAAGACCTGGCGGTGCCCTTTCTGGATGTAGGGCCCTCGCAGCGTCCTGCTCTCTGAAACTGAGTTTCTGTTAGGAGAGCTGTGTTTGAATGGGTACTGTGATCCAGGTAACAGTCAAGCTCTTGCAACTGTCTGTTTACTCCATGAACTCCAATCCTGTCTGATTTTTCCCTAGCCTTATCTTGGAATGGAACAGCCTTGGTGTGTGGGAGGAGGGCTTCTCATTTTTCTGCCAAGGACTGGGAACAAACAACTTTCTCCAGCGGCTAGATCTGCGCAATAACCAGATCAACCATCAAGGGGCCGGAGAGCTGGCCATGGCACTGAAACAAAATGCCAGCCTTCAGGAGCTGGGTAAGAGTGACTAGTTCTTTGTCCAGCTACATATACATGTGCACACACATGTATATTTTCAGTTTTCTTGTGGCCTGTCCAGATCTCTGCTGACTGATCAGCGTCATTCTCAATTCCTGTCAGTCCAGAGTGCTTTGCAGGCTTTGTGCAGGGAGTAGGAGGTTGCAGCCCCAAGGCCTGTGGGGAGTGGTAACTGTAATTGGAATTTCTGGAACCAAACGTGCAGATGAAGATTGTGAGCTGGGAGCAGAACAGTTCTTAGTGGAGAAGGAAATTGGTTAATTCCCATTTGAGAATGCTGTTGGCATGCCGCACGCCAAGCTCAGGCTAGCTTTGTACTTAGTAAGGAGTTGCCCTAGAATTTCCTTCAGGAAAACGTGGCTCTGGTGTTGGCTCTTTCTCATCTACCGACCATGGTTGTGGAAGGAAGGCTCGTAAGATGGAAATCTGAGGGAAAGACTTGCATACCCTTTGAACTGTAATGGCTTCCTGCACTTCATTGGACTTAAGATTCACCCTTGCTTTTCCTGCTTTGTTTGTTGTTTTCCCTCCCTCTCATTCATCTTGAAAAGAGAGACAGTATTCACCTGTGTTTGTGCTGAGACCGTCTGGGATTAGTTAGCCATGCTTGTAGATGTATAAGGAGAATGGCTTCTCTTGAGCCATGTTTTTCAGCAGATGTGTGACTACCAGAGTGAAAGTCTGCTTTCTGTATAGATTTGCGTTGGAATAATATTGGGCTGCTGGGTGGTCGAGCTTTGCTGAACTGCCTGCACAGCAACAGGACCCTGAAGAGGCTGGAGCTGGCTGGGAACAACGTTCCTAGTGACATCCTGAGAGCAGTGGGTAAGTATTACTTGTTGCATGGGCAAAGCTCAGTAACTCCTCTCCCGTTTCAGCACTTGAGGGGTGTGGGGTGCTTGCTGGTCCAGAAGAGAGCTGTCCTTCCTCTCCTCCCTTTCTCAGCAGCATTTGCACAGTGCCCTGTCTCACTTCCTCTTGCCTTTTAATGAGGGCTGGTCAGGTTGGAGGTGTCACTTTTGCCAGGAAAAGGGGAAAAAAATAATTTGGATTGATTTGGAGAGGCATGTGATTGTGGAAGAACTTGGGTCTCTAGTTTGCCTCCGAGTAGCCAAATTTGGATATAGCTAATGCAGCGTGTCCTTTGTTGTTGTCCTACTCACAGTGGACTTGAATGGCTTTCCTGTGGCCGGGGTGTTGATTACCCTGTACACGTTGCTCTTTCTGATTCCGCCCCCCCATGTGTCTGTAAGGTGAGAGTGATCTCTCTACATGGGCCAGCCTGAGAAGGGCTACTGTCCTGGTGGTTCTGACAGCACTCAGGATGACACCTGGCTGTCTCTTCCAGCAGTGCTTGCTATTCTGTTGCGTTAGAAACCTATGCATGCTCTCCTGCTCTCTCTGCATCAGAGCAAGCCATGGATCACAACCAAGACCGTCAGGCTATCCTAAGTGAGACCCAGAACCGAACATACGTACTCAGCAAGGAGGTTTTGAGTCTGAAGGATGAGAAGACCAAGCAGGTCAGCAATCTTACATGTTGGCAGTTCAAACAGTGCAGCTGGAATTCTATGCTTTCCCTCAGTGTCCCCCTGAAACACTCAGTGACAGGATTATTGTGTACCTGAAGTTGCCTGTGCATCTGTATGGGTGGGCGCACAGTATGGTTTAGTGAATTGGGTCCTTGCTCTGAGCTAGGTTGCCCAGGAATCGAATCCATGACAGTGTGTGTGTAGATGCGTGCTTTGCTGACCACATTAACTCTGGATTCTGGAGGAGTGTTGGTGATTATTTTTTCCACCCATATTCATGCTTTCAGGTCATCTTTTACAACTGTTTTGATATTTTCCAAGTGGTGAAAACCTAGAAATAGGAGTCTGTGTTCCTTCTGACACCTAATGGTGTAGAGTCCCCCTAGTTGATGACCTCAGTCAGATGTGCTAATGAACCTGTCAAACCTCCACTATGTTTGCTTTCAGTAGAGTAGCTTGTCCTGTCTTAACCTGTCACTGGGAAAAGAAAGATGAGAAATGTAAAGGATTCAAGCTGATGCAGGTCATTTTCTCCCTGATGCTTGCCTTGTTCACAGTTCTTGGATTTGATGGACACTATAGACAGACAGAGAGAAGAAATAGCTAAGAGTGGCAGGTGAGCTGAATTTCTGAGTGCTTTCTGCTTTTTGATAGCATAATCGGGCCCTTTCTATTTCCTGGCAGAAATTACTCACCTTTTTTTTTCCCTTTCTTTTTTCACCCCCCAAATACAGAATGTCTGCAGCACGAGTCAGCCAGCTGCAGGAAGCATTGGATGAGCAGAACTCCATTATGAATTCACTGAAAGCCAAGTATGGAGGAGGAAATCCTTAGCCTCGCACTGTTCTGTGCTGTATAGGTAGTGCTGAGCAGAGCTGTTAAGAAGAGGGGTAATTTCTAGAGTGACTGGCTTACTGTTTCACTTAGTTCTGCAGGAATATCCAGAAGCTATGGTCAGATCAGGCTTTTGAGTTTGCTGCGCTACATATTTAGCCTGTTTTTAAGTAAAATTACAGTGCATTGGTGTAAGACCAAGTGAATTACAGAGAGTGAAGAGGGGAAAAAAGGATTGTGAGGATGGGATGGGGGCATGTTTCTTGCGGAGTTTACAGCCTGGTAAGGTCTGTACCTGCTTCCCCAGGCAGCTGGCAGTATCCTCTGAGAGTCATTGTGGATATGGAGGAGCCTGAACAGCAAGATCGTATGCTTAGGAACAGTGAGGTGGAGCTGCCCAAAAGCAGTGTTAGATTGTGTAGAGCCATATGCACGTGACAGTGGTTAGACTTCAAACACAGGTGAGCTTGGCTCGTTCAGTTCTGTCAGGTAAAGGTAGTGTCATTATGCCGTGCCTCACTGTGGACGTGTCCCTTGTGTACAGAGTAAGCAAATTGTGCTGCTTGTGTTTAAAATTCTATCCCTAATTTTAAACACCTTGCAGTGGTATAAAATAGCCAGCTTGCTTCTGTGAGAGTGGGCATATCCTGGAGGGGGCCAGGTGGGGAAAACAGCTCATGGAAGACAACACATGGAAAATGCAGTAGGGCACCAGAACACCAGGATTTGAGAAATCCTAGGTCACTCACTGCTTGCAGAGGCTGCTGGGTGCAGAGATAAGTAGTGTCCCTTTCCCAAGGCAAAAAGTGCCCCATTTAGCCAGTGTGATTTCATCCGCTGCCGGATATGCGTTAACATCTTGTACCATGTGGTGCAGAGAGCTCACTGGAAGCGTCTCCCTTGGAAAGGCCTCTGGAAAGTGTTTCTCTGTATAGGCTGCAGATGACGGAAGCTGCCCTGGCTCTGTCTGAGCAGAAGGTGCACAACCTGGGAGAGCTGCTGAATGCTACAAAACAGGAGCAAACCAGCATGGCTGAGCGCCACTCTATGGAGCTCCAGCAGCAAAAGCAGGTGAGCTGGATAAGTCCTAGTTAGGTTTGAGAGCAGGATTTCAGGTCATACCTGGTTTGTGAAGATTTTGGGGGATGCTGGGTGGGCTAGGCAAGCATGATTTTTACTGCTAGTGGGTTAATCACAGCTACCATGACAAAAATTCTTGGGTAAATTAGGTAGGTTAGTGCTGGGTATGGAGAGGAGCAATGGTATTCATGAGGTAGGTTGGATTTAGTTGGGGTGGTTGGAGTAGGTTGTCAGTGCAAGAACTAAGGTGATTTTGATTCTGTTTGCAGGAAGGCATTGATCGGGAAGGCAAGCTTTTGCGTGACTTGTCTGCTGCCAGTGAGAAAAATCTGCTTCTAAGAAACCAGGTAGGAAGGCAAGTCCAACACTGAGAAGCAGGACGTGAACATTGTTCCCTTCTGTTCTGTATGTGCGTCCGCCTCTTCGATCCTTGTTTATGTCTCTGCTGATTGTTCTGTACAGACAGCTTTCTCTATTAATAGGAAAAGAAAATCCTTTGTGGTGGTTGATTTCCTTGTAGGTGGATGAGTTGGAGAAGAAGTGCAAAGTCCAGCAAGATCAGCTATTCCAGGTAAAACAAGACTTGACCAACACAACAGCAGAGCTGAAGCTGCGGGCTGTGCAGGCTGAGGGTGAGTGGAGGAGCAGAAACAGCTCATGTACACCTGTGGGTTAGGATTACTGTCCATGAGCTGGTGGTGCAAGGCAGCCGAGGAGAAAGGGTGGAAGAGTTTGTGATAAGAGTGTAAATATAGCCTGCACAGCAAGACTGCCATAACTGTGATATGCCTGCTTTTAATCTGCAGAACGCCTGGAAATGGAGAAGAGAAGATTTAAACAAAGCCTTGAAGACGTGGAATCCCTTCGGTTAAAAGAGGTAAGAACAGGGTTTCTTCAGCATCCTGAGGTGAGTCTCTCTGTGGTCCTGACGTACAGGTGCCACTGGAGGTCATTGTTTGCTGTCAGTTGCTCTTAAACAAGTTTAAAAATTAGTGGACTCAGACTTACTGTGGGAATCGTAGGCCGTTTCTACAAGCAGAGCCTAGCTGAAGGGATCACAAGGCATTCTACTAGCTAGTAAGATTTTGTGCCTTGCAAGAACATGGGCCAGAGTGGTACGTGATTCTACGAAAGAGGCTCGGAGGCTGGCCCTTGTGTCAGATTTGCTATGCATAGAGGTAATTATGAATATGCAGTCCTGTCATGCTCCCTGAAATAAAGATGCATTAATGGAGGAAATGGAGACATACATGCTGTATGCAACCAGTCTTTCAGTGGGGCTCAGCCTGCTAGTTCCTTCTCTGTTACGTTTCAGGGGAATTCTGTCTGAGTGTGGACAGGACGAGAGGCTGTGATCAGCTCTCTTTGGAGTGCTTATTGAGGTGTGAAATCTCTCAAAAATAAAATTATACTAATAGATTTCTCTGAAGATTTTGAGATCTTGTTAGAAAAGAGAGAGGCCAGGAAGATTTTTGCCACATTACAGCTAGAAAACGAATATCTGGTGTTTTGTACCACTTGAAGATGGGCGTTTGGACTCTGTATGTTTCATCTTGGCCTGGAAGGGATCTCTGTCTAAAGTTCCCGGTTCCTTAAGAGGGCAGATTTCTATCTATATTACAGTTTCCTAGTGGAGCTCTGAGGGAGGTAAGAGGAGTTCTTTGGTGGTAGGTGGGTCAGTGAGAGGATGCTCTTTCTCATGCCAAATGGCCGTGCTGCTGTGCCTAGAGGTAGGTGGTGTTTTCCATCACTTGCTTAAATGGTTTCTACTGCTTTGCAGGTGGATCATATGACACAGCATGTTGAGGCAAGTGAACGCTCCATGCAGGACAGGATCCAGAGACTAGAGGCCATCAGGATAGCACTGGAGGAGGTGGGAATGCATGCTTCAGGCACATTGGAGTGCTGAGGGAGCGGTGGCAGGAGGCGGCTGCCAGGGGAGCTTTGTGGAGTCTTTCACTGCTGACCTATGTAAAGATTGTCATGTGCTGTAGGGAGGAACAGAAAACAGCAGTTTACCAGCTAAAATTATTTTTATTGCTTTGGTCTAAGGAAGGAGAAGGTTCCAAGGAAAATCTTACAGATTCTGACTGAAGAAAAATAAAGTTTCCATTGAACATGGTTAGATTCTTACCAGGATTTGACTTCACAGGTTTCCCATGTGGTCCGAAGTAGTGTAGCATATTTCTCCTTATCTGTTCCCCCAGCTAGATCCAGCGCTGCCATCTCCTATTCCCCTGTCTTTGGAAAGCTTCACCCATTACTTGCCCTCATATAACTGAAATTCTCATTGAATTTAGATGGCAATCACGGGGTGAGAAAAAGTATGTAATCTGGGTTTGTTTTTCCTGCCCCTGAGTGAGAAAGACAGCTGTGTCATGTTGTATCCTGCGACTGGAAGCTGCTAATGTTTCCTGGTCAGCGTTGCAGTGATGCAGCTTCTCCACTGGGGATGATTTTTCATGTTTCTGTGGCAGGAGCTCAGCCAAGTCAAAGCAGCAGCGCTCACTGAGCGAGGCCAGGCAGAGGAAGAGTTAATAAAAGTCCGGAATCAGGCGCGGTTGGAGGAGGTAAGGACAGGTCTGTGGGCCTTGGCTCTGTGGGAAGGGCTGGATTTGACTGCCTAACCTATGGTTTTGTCTTGGGAACTGCTGAATAGCTTCCTGCTCTGGGTGTCACTGACCTGCAGATAGTGTGATTTCTGAGGAAGGAGACCTGAAAAGTCTGCTTTGAATTGTCTCCAGAATGCAACCACTATCTCCACCTGCTCTGTGCTTTTCAGCAGTAACAGAATTGACATGGATCTCATCATTGCAGATTTCATTTATGTTGCCAACTTTCAAAGCCAGTAGGTAAATGTCGATCCTTCTGTTCAACAGCAGCTTTCATGGGCTGCTCCTGTTTCTCTGCACTTGGAGGAATTTCCACAGGTGGCTGCTGCTGCTGAATGAAAAAAAAGTCACTGTAGAATTGAACTTTGTGAAAATGGCAACAACGCCAACACCCTGTAAAAGAGAACAAAGGATGAGGAAAATACACCAGAACTCTTGGAGTGTTTGCTTGTATGTAGCATCACAAAAGCAAATGCTTTACTGAGTTACAAACGGAGTTAAAAGCTGCCATGTGTGTCCGTGGCAGGACACAGCAGTTGCTTAGCCACATACAGTGGTGTTTCAGAATCATTTGGGATGTGGAGGAAGCTGGAGTGTTAGCTGTAAATACCAGCGGTAGCACTGGTGCAGGACATGCTTCTGTTGCTCAGTGAGTGAGCTGGGCTTTACAGCTTCTCCACTATAATGTTTTCCCAGGCAACAGGAAACAGCTTAGAATCACTCCTGAGCGCTAGGGAGGAGTGCCGTAGCTATTATGGCTAAGTCCTGTGCTTGTTCTTCAGTGCCAGTTGACAACCAAGGCTTCACTGCATTGGGAACAGAAAGGGGAGAATCCCTTCACAGGAATGGAATGATGTCTTTTCATTTTCCTTTGTGTCTTACAGCAGCAGCGACTAGAACACCTAGAAGAGAAGCTGCGGCTGATGACAGAATCACGGGATGAAGCTCAGAACTGCTGCATTAAGCAAAAACAAATGGTTGCTGAGGCCCAAGCCAAAGCCAGTCAGTTGAGCCTGCATGCTGATGGACTCAGAAGACGGCTAGAGGAACTTCAGCAGGTAATTTGGACTGGAGCAGAGACATGGTCTCCACGGGGGCAGAACAAGTTGGTGAAGTTGTTTTGTTATTCATGGGTTTGTCTTTGTGTGTCAGGACCTGAACAGTACAGAAGAGGAGAAAGTGAGAGAGGTGAATAAAGTGAAAGTGGAATTACAGGAGCAGATTGGACGCCTGCAGGCTGAACGCACAGCACAGGAAGGGCTGAGAGAGAAGATTGCAGCCCTGGAGAGACAGCTGAAAGGTGATGGATTCTTCCATGCTTCTCAAATGGTAATGCTGGGTTACCCTACAGTGGGCCTGGAACTGAGCCACGCTTATGAGGTAGTGACAACAGTGCTTGTGCATGCACTATGAATTGTACCCTCCATCCTGATGTATTTGCAGCGATTCTTGTCCTCATTTTATAGAGGCCAAGACTCGGATAACTACCCAATGCTGCACAGCAAGCGAAATGTTTGGATTTCCTGCACAGTCAAGTGTTAACATCTTGTCTGTGCAAAACCTCTGACATTGTCGCATGCAGCTTCTCTCGTGCGCCTGTTGATCACCCTGCTTCTGTAGCCTTTGGCTGTGTCTATAACGTGTTGTTCCGGTATATTCTAGAGACACCTTAATTTTCTTTCCTAACGCTGTTCTTTTTTTGCAGCCCTATCAAGTAATCACCGTGAGGCACTGCTGGACAAAGAGGGCGAAATCTCTGTGCTGCTGGAGAAGCTGAGAATGAAAGAGGCTGAAATCTCCAGGATGAGGGAAGAAGAGGCTCAGCGAGCAAGTTTCTTGCAGAATGCCATCATGGCATATGTGCAGAGCTCTCCCTTGGGAACCCACAGTTCTAGGAAATGAGAGTGTGTCTTACAGAATCCAGATATCTGCTGTCAGGAAGAGAGTGAGAAACTCAGGTACGGCCCCTTCTTTCTAAGTGGGACAGTTTTGTGCCATGAAGGGTTGCAAACACAGAAAATTGCTCTTTGGAAATCTTTCTCCCAACCACATAAAGGAGAGGACGAAGCAACCATCCAGGGCTGGGATGGAGGCTCGTGGTTCTGACCATGACGTGGAGCTCTTTCCCTGCACTGCTACAGCACTTGAAGTAGTTTGTGTCCTTTTATACAGCCCCAGTCTGTCGGCACACCCTGTTACCAGGGGGTTGGATGTTCCCTGGGCAGCAGTCCTTCTGAAGCATTTGTTTGGATGGCCAGGGCTGTTTACAGTGAAACCCGATAAATGATGGGCAGCAGCGTTTACAGTTCCCTGTAGGTGGGAGCCATCTACCGTGTTCATCAGGTCCCAAAGCTGCTGGAAACACCAGGTCTTACTTGTGTGCGCTTTTATAACCAGTGCTTGCAGATGGAAGCAGGGGTTGACAGGGCTCACTTTGGCTCTTTTACCCTGCCCCGCCTCCCCTGTGGCTCTGGCTCTAGTGATGGGCAGTAGGTAGGCATTCATTACATACAGAAACAGCGATGCGGAAGGGCACTGCTGTGCAGTGGCTGTCCATATCCTTGTTGGACAGCAGGGTGTTGGCCGTGGTTCAAGCCTCTACACCACCGACTGGCACTGGAAAGGGTGGGGTGCTGGGGGTCAGTCTCTGTGCTTCCTCGCTTGTGCACTGCAGCCTTTGGCTGGACTTCTTGTGGCCAAAATGAAACAGGATTTCATTCCACTTCAACAAATGGTAGAAACTGTCCTGCTGGCTTCTCAGGACCCAGGAGCCGAGTGCCGTTTTCTGGTCCTTACCCTGGAGAGGAGCAGTGCTTCTGACTTGCCACTGAGGAGTTGCTTCTCAGAGCACAAAGGGGACAAGGTGCTTCCTTTTCCTGGCAATACAAGTCCTCGTGGCATGGAGAAAGGGAAGGGATGTGAGGGTCCAAATTGGAGAAAGCAGAGACCTCTGTCAGCCAGAAGTGTGGGAGCCTTCTGTCAGACTCCCCAGTGAGTCTGGTGGGAGAAGTGAACTTGTGGTACATATTTTGAGACAACTGGAAAATGAAACTTTCTGTGTGGACTGGTTGGTTTGTGATTTTTTCATACTGGGTTTTGCTCTGCTTTTTTAATAAAGAGCTTTTGCATTTTGCCATAACACCACAACGGTGACGAGCTGGATGTTCAGCGGATGCGGAGGGAGGGGGCTGCTGCTGTGTTACCTTGGGGAAGATCCAGCTAGTCTGTGCTGGAGCCAAAGGCTGCTTTACGTGGATAAGCTAAGTTTTTGGTTCTGAACTGAGGTAAAAGCAAAGCAGCTGGGAACCTGTGCCCCAGTCACAATGAGAGGAGAGAACCTGTGCTGATAGCTCGTCAGTCTCTGAAGGCCGGGCAGCTCTGTAACCAGCAGGCAAGGAATAAACAGAGCCTGTTGTTTTGAGATGGTACCACTCTGAGCTCTCTTCTTGGCAGAGTACTTGGAGAGGTGGAAGAACCCAAAAGTCATTCTTACGCAGGATGTTTGCTGCTGCGTCTTTGTTCCTCAGCATCGCAGGGCAGATGATGGTGACATCTGCGGCTGCAGTGCAACCAGGTTTTAAAGCTCCCTCCTTGAGCAGATGCCCACACGGCGTGGGAACTGCCCTCTGCACGTTTCTGAGCCACCTCCATCGCGCTGTTAGGGGAGCAGGGTGCGAGGAACTTTCCCCCCTGGGGGCGGTGTGCTCCAGCCGGGGGCAGCGGGAGCTCGCCGGTGGCTGCCTGGAGAACGGGAAGACCGGGCCGGGCTGGCTCCTGCAGCGCCGCGGGGTGCGACGGCGCTACACGCGCA
>VWZZ01000787.1:163895-183332 GCA_013399095.1 Psophia crepitans | reverse complement strand
CGCGCCGGTGAGCCGCTCCGGGTTAGCGGTCGGTCTGCCCGCGGGCAGCCAGCGGGCTCTGTCGGGGTGCAGGCCCGGGACGGGGGAGGGGTCGGTCAGCGTGCGGCTCAGCCCGGCGGCGGGCGGTCCCTCTCCCGTACCGCGGGACGCCTCGGCCTGCCGGCTCGAACGGGGCCTTTCCTGGGCGGCCGGCCGGGCTCTCCTGTGCACCCTCCCGGCCTCTCCTTCGTGCGGAGGGTCACAAGCTAGGAAACAAACGTTTATATACTTTACTCGGCTTTACTTCAGATTTTGGGAGACTTCGTGCCAGCTTTGAGGTACACACGTATTTGGTGCATGCCGGTTTGTGAAAGAATAAACAGGCTGTGGGCGAACACGAGATGCGGCAGTTTGTAGAGTTCGGAAATCCGGCTGTGAATACGAGGTGGTTGGCGGTTTTGTCCTTCCTAAGATCTGCTCATGCAGTGCACCCCAAATCAGGTGTTGCTTATGGTATATCTGCACATATTCAGCATTTTACAAGAAGACATTCAGCTTGTTTTTTCTGGCTTTAAGTTGGTAGTACCGAGGGGGAATGTCCGTCACACTTTTGGCTAGGGGGAGGCAAGGAGTTTTGTGGTAGCACACCGGTTTTGTTTGCGGGGCTGCGTAGTGAGTTGGTCTCGAGTGGGGACGTGCGCAGGTATCGCACTGATGCAGTCGTACCGAGGTCGCTGTACTGGTATGATTCCTTGTGTAGTTCATAGCAGTGCGAGATGAACCGGGAGAATAAAATTCCTTTGTTCCTGCAACAGAGAATCTATCTAACCAGTTGGACTGGAGTCGCTATAGTAGGGTGGTTCAACTGATGGTAAATTTTCGTAGTGCAGAGAAATTTTTCTCAGTGTTTGTCAGGAACCGTGGAATTGCCATTCTGCATTCTGTTCTTCACATGTTTTAAACTTTTTAAAAGTGTAACGGTTGTCATCTTTGTTTACTCCCAGAATATTACTTTTAAGCATTAAAGCAGCTTTGAAACGTTCTGGTGAGTTTTTTGGATACTTTTTGACTTCTGGATTTTCTTGAGCTGAGTGCTAATGCCTGCTCTTGCTCAGGAAAGAGAAATGGAACATCATTTGCAATTTAGTGTGCATGCCTGAGATACTTTGTAGAGTCAGATTTATTGACCCCTTCATTTTCTCGCTTGATAATCTACCAAACAAAATAAAATGCTCTGTGCAAATGCTGAGCCTTAGTGCTGCTTGTTTTGGATGAAGCGTCATGCGGAGCAGTGGTGTGGCTAGAGCGAAATCCTAAACATGTCTAAAGATCAGGGGGCATTTTTGAGTTGTTAAAATTTAATCTGTATTTAAGGAAGTCCTTAATAGATTGAATCATGTAGTTGTTTCCTGCTCCAATGTAATACGCCACTTTTGCTATTCTAGGGTGCAGTAGAGCCCATGCAGATTGACGTAGATCCACAAGAAGATCAGCAAAATGCACCTGATATCAACTATGTGGTGGAGAACCCCACTCTGGTATGTGCTGGTTGAGAGCTAGTGGGTTACATTTCTTGGGCATGGCCTCTTCCTATAAGGTTTTTGGAATAAATCTCTCATTTTATTCCTGGTCAAGTTGTTGTTGAGATTAATAGATTCTTTTCAAAGCAAGGTGGGGTAAGAATAGCAGTGACCTCCTCTGTAGCTCCTTGTCACTTAGTGACCTCTACTGCACCTTCTGACATGAAGGAGGAATTGCTGGTTTGTGATGTGCTGCCTGTTTGACACAGTTTCTTCTCTGAAATAGTTTGTCACATCTCTGATTACTTACAGAAGCATCGTTCCTTTATTCTGAAGCTTGTTCTTTGAGGAGCAAAGCTCAGGTGCTTTAAGTATATAATTAGAATAGAATTCTTTCATTGTTTGATCTACCGGAGACTGGCTAACACCCACAGAGCTGTGGATTTGTAAAAGGCTGTATTTGCTTCTATCAGTTTCTTCAACTTTTAGTTAATGGTTTGAGATTCTGGCCAGTTTTTGTATATCAGCTCTCTAACAGTGAGACGGAGGTGTTGCAGACGAGAACAAAAATGTTAATTGGAAAAAAGTTAGAGCAACATTAAAAGTGCAAAATAAAGCATCTGGTTAGGAAACTTTGGATCTCACGTAACCTCCAAAACATGAAATTTTTCCTCTTGTCCCTGTGCCTTACAACAGTTGTCACGTGGTTATTCACTGTTTAATGCCCAGATGTTTTTGTTTGGGTTTTGTGGGGTTTTTTTTCAGCATATGGCCTGATACCTTGTTTGATTTCATGGCATTTTAATACTGTTCTGAAGCTAGTGATGAAGCAATTATGTTGTGACCTTTACGCCTTTGTTATTAGTATAGCATCTAAGTGTTCCACAGAAATGAGTGATTTTCTTTTCACTGTAACTGATGTGAAAGACCGTAATTCCCTTTTGACGTTCGAAGAGCTGAGTCGTACAGTGATTTCAGGAGTATTGTGCATCATCGGGCATAGTGACATCTATAGCAGTACCGCAGTTTAGGCATACAGGGGTGAGGGAGTCAGACATGACACAGGGTGCATATTAAATGTGGACAGGCAACCTGAATCTGGTGTTTCATGCTGCCTGAATGCTTGACTTTGCCCTGAACATTCTCCTATGGTTGTTTGCAATTGTACTTCTGTCTTTAGGAAATCTCCTTGCGATGCTGTATCATATCTTTGCTAGATGCTTTGTGCTCCTCTTCTCCCACTCCACCCCAAGGCTTAAAATCTGTTAAGTGTTCAGAATTTACACCTTAGATCCTTCCTCAAGAGTAAGAGACAACTATTTATTCTCAAAGGAGATGTTTTAAGAAATCATTAGGAGCAAAAGAATGCAAATTATCATATGGAAACTATTTTTTTCAAGGAAAAACTACGTCTGGAAACGTGTGCTTTAGGAAACTTCAGCTCAAATGATGGTGGAATCTTGACAAAATTATTAAGAGGTGATATAACTGATGCTTAAAGTGGGTGAGCTGATTAGCCTTAATGGACAGCATCACAACTGAAATAAATAAAAAAAAAGGTGAATTGGTATGTACTGCATACTGAGGAAATCACTAAAATTTGAAGAAAGCAGAAATGGAATAATTCTACCTGTTTTTTTATTTGTCTGAGTCATGTTACCCTCCACAGAGGGGTCAGGACTGCAGGAAAACCTGTGCAGGTCACAGTGTAGTAACCTGATTTAGTGTTGCTGTCTTCACCTTCTAAGACCAGGTTTTGTTTGCAGGATTTGGAGCAGTATGCATCCAGCTACAGCGGTCTGATGCGAATTGAGCGGCTGCAATTTATTGCTGATCACTGCCCCCAGCTGCGGGTGGAAGCTCTCAAGATGGCACTGTCATTTGTCCAGAGAACTTTCAATGTTGACGTGTACGAAGAAATCCACAGAAAGTTGTCGGAGGCCACCAGGTACTAAGAGCTCATGGGAACCTTGTTGTCTCTTTGCTCTGCTTTACGTAGGCAGTACTATTCGTTAGGGTAACAGTGCCAGGTACTTAGCAGACCTCTGTTTTGAAAGGTTTGCACCATAATAACCCCATTCAAACTCTTCCCTTTCAGAGAACTGCAGAATACACCCGATGCTGTCCCTGATAGTGGAATTGAACCCCCTCCTGTTGACACAGCTTGGGTTGAAGCTACACGCAAAAAAGCACTTCTTAAACTGGAGAAACTCGACACAGATCTGAAAAATTACAAAGGGAACTCCATCAAGGAGAGTATCAGGTGAGATGCAGAAGGCTCTGCTGGAGCAAGGAAGGGCATTTTGCTCCTCCAGGCACCTAACACAGGATGTCAACTGCATTCAGTGCCTTAGGTCAGTGTGTTGAGTTACTTGTTTGGAACAAACTGACTGTGTCCCTTTCTGAGCATGCAGTTCATTGTTTTTTTTTTTTAATTCCTGTGCTCCAGGAGAGGCCACGATGACTTAGGTGATCATTACCTTGACTGTGGGGACCTCAGCAACGCTCTCAAGTGTTACTCGCGAGCCCGTGATTACTGCACCAGTGCTAAACATGTTATCAACATGTGTCTCAATGTCATCAAGGTAGGCAGGCTTGAGGAAATGGTACTTGGTGTCTTTCTGATATCTGCTGTGAAGTCCACCTGTACTTCGCTCTGGTTACACCTCCTGTGTCTGCAGTGATAGTGCTTATCTAAGTAACGCCATTTATCCATGCCTATTCTACACTGTTTCTGGCTCTCTACAGGTCAGTGTCTACCTCCAGAATTGGTCTCATGTTCTGAGCTATGTAAGCAAGGCTGAGTCTACGCCAGAAATTGCAGAAGTAAGGTCCTGCTTTTTAACTTGCATGAGTTTTCCCTTTGTTTTCTGTCTCCAAAATGTGTTAAATTATTTCTTCCTTTCCCCCTTTATGACTTGCTCCCTATAAGACTCCCTTCATCTTACAGTCTGCTCTTCCTCTAATCCAGCCTCCTTGGCTGATATACTATTTCTTTTGAGATTCATTGTTGCTGTTCTCCCATGGTATGTGTGTAGGAAATCTGACTCATGGTAAAACCCATCCTCAGTTCTTGTCATATTTCCCAAGACAAATAAGATGAAGTTTTCTTGCTGTTGAGATATGTAAGTTAGTTATTAGTATGAAATATCCCAAGGACAGTTGTAATCAAAATGGTTTTCATACTGCTTGCTTGCTACTGCTTTTTCTCATCCTTTAGCAAAGAGGAGAAAGAGACAGCCAGACACAAGCGATTCTCACCAAACTGAAATGTGCAGCAGGTGAGTGAATCCTTCAGCTTCCTGTATTGTTGGCCCGTCTTTCTGCCTGTTAGCTGTTTGCAGGGCTCTTTGACAACAGTGTGTGCTGCTTTTATTTTTCTTCTCTTAGATTTGACAGATTTTGTATTTTCTTACCAGAAATGCAAAATTTAAAAAAGCTGATGAGATGGAACTGCTGACTTGTTTTTGCCATTTCTTTCTTCTCCCTAAGTTTCTTCAGAGAGGATGACAGTGTGAGTCAACCTAGTTCAAAGGATGCTGTATACTGTCCCAGAGTCTCATTTCACTTCAATAGTGAAGGCAGTGGCAGCCATCTAGGGGCCTGTCCTACTCCCCAGATTTTGCAATTTCTCCTAATTTATATGCTGTCATAAACAAAGAACTAACTTTTTCTGGTTCCTAGGCTTGGCCGAACTAGCTGCTCGGAAGTACAAACAGGCAGCAAAGTGCTTCTTGTTGGCATCATTTGATCACTGTGATTTCCCTGAGGTGAGGACCAAAAGGGAGCTCTGTGCAGGTCTTGGAGGGGATGTAATTCTTCCAAATATTAGGTTGTAAAATTCAGATATTTTAGTTACTCTCACAGCACTCCTGTATAGATTGGTGGGGCTGTGAACCATCTTTGGTTTGCGGTTTTTTTGCTGGTTGGGGGCTTTTTTTGTTTGTTTGGTTTGGTTTAAGTCTCTGTTCTTGGGTTCTCTAAATGATCTGCTCTAGATCACATAGGAATTACCGGTGAGATGTGTGTATCTGTGTAGTTCAGTCAGAAGGCTGGCTGTTGGAATTGGTTTCTGCTTTTAACAGTGGACAATCACTCCTCAGGCTCTGGGTGAATGACAGCATGTTGAGTGGTTCCACTGCATTTGACAAGGACTAATCTTGCCTCTGCATGAAGGAAAGGCCTGGGCTAGAATACTTAATTCCAAACTTCTGCCATTTTAGTAGTCAGTGACAGCTCACGCTCTCTCTCTGTCTCTCTAGCTGTTATCCCCTAGCAATGTGGCTGTTTATGGTGGTCTCTGTGCCCTTGCTACCTTTGACCGTCAAGAACTGCAACGAAATGTTATCTCCAGCAGGTAAGCAGTGCCTTGAGAGGAGCTTGTACGTACCAGTCATCTTTTGGGATGTGGGACTTTGCTTGAGAGTGGGTTTTGGCAGGAGTAATAGCTTTCTCATACAGGAGAGAAAGAATCACCGAGCTTTAGCTGGGCTTTAGCATTAAGTGATATTTTGCTGTCTAAAACACAGTGGTTAATCACAGTTGAAATTTTCATAGTATAACAAAAGTTTCCAACATCTACATAACCCAATTTTCTGTCTCCATCAGCAATCCATATCAGGTATTAAATCAGAGGGATAGAGCCCTACAGAAGGTAGCTGTAAGATAATTTACCTTCGTGTTACCACTTGTTCTGGTCTATGTTAATTGTATTAGTACAATTTAATAATCGTTAAGACAACTTGCAGTGTAATGTAACTATTCAAAAGGTTAAGAGAATTACAGTCTTTGGAAGAAAATGGATATTTATGTGTCAGATTGAATAACTGTCAGCTAAGTGTCTGGAAGCACTAATTTTAAATTGATGTCACAGAGGATTGTTACCCTGACTTTTTTCATTGGCTCATTCATAGGATGAGATGCCAAGGTTCAGAAATCTGTGATGGGGAACTGGGAGACCGCTCAGAAAGAGTGTGCATCCCAAAGATCTCCCACACTTACAATAGGTTATTTTCCTGAGGTGGCTGCATACTTAACCTACCTGTGGCGTGCTGTACTTAGTGCAGACTGTGCCTTGAAAGGGAACTCAAAGCTGGCCAGCACATACTATGGTGCATGCACAGATGTGGCCTCTGTTTGCTGGTTGTGTATCCTGATTTTGACCTATTCCCACTCAATTTTTTGGTTTGTGTGGACAAACACTTCTACTGTTTACTTTGTCAGAAGTCTCTTGCCTTCCTTCACTACAGCTCTGATGTAGTGCTGCGTCTCTCTGTGTTCCAGGCTCCCAACCCTGCTGAAAAGGGGGCATCTGGTCTGTTAGAGAGTAAATTCTTGGAATCTTCAAATGACAGGAAAAAATTGTAACCTTGCAACTTGGAATTACAGGGTTGTGGGGTGTTTTAAGTGGTGGGTTCCAACATCTGATCACTGGCATCTTTATCTCTAGCTCCTTCAAATTGTTTTTGGAACTAGAGCCACAGGTTCGTGACATCATCTTCAAGTTTTATGAGTCTAAATATGCTTCGTGCCTGAAAATGCTGGATGAGATGAAGGTGAGTTTCAGGGCAGCAGTGCAGAACAGAACCTAAAAGTTTGCTTTGCCTAGCCTCTTGTGAGAAGCAGTGACTTAAAATAGCTACTGAGTGTTCAGCTCTTCTGTGTCTTCTGTCTCCTGGCGCAGTGAATGAAAATTGGAAGTAGTTTAGCCTAGAGGATGAGGCAAAATTGTAAATTTTTTAAATATACTGCTAGTTCTTTTATTCATTCTTGATAGGCTCCGGGGAGACGTAACTGCAGCCTTCCAATACCTGAAGGGCACCTACAGGAAAGCTGGCAAGGGGCTGTTTCTTGGGGAGTGCAGTGACAGGACAAGGGGGAATGGGTTTAAACTAAAAGGGAATGGGATTTAGATTGGACATTAGAAAGAAATTCTTTACTGTGAGGGTGCTGAGGCCCTGGCACAGGGTGCCCCGAGAAGCTGTGGCTGCCCCTGGATCCCTGGCAGTGTCCAAGGCCAGGTTGGATGGGGCTTTGGGCACCCTGGGCTGGTGGGGGGTGTCCCTGCCTATGGCAGGGCGGTTGGAGCTAGATGATCCTTGTGGTCCCTTCCAACCCACACCATTCTGTGATCCTGTGATTGTTCTGTGGTATTGTCTTGCTGTAGTGTAATATCCTTAAGGTTGAAGTATATATACTTCTGTGTTTCAGAGTATAGGAATAATATATTTTACCAGTCTGCTGCTCAGCTTCTGATGAGTTTTCTTTGCACAGGACAACCTGCTGCTGGATATGTACCTTGCACCTCACGTCAGGACACTTTATACCCAGATTCGAAATCGTGCCCTTATCCAGGTAATTGTTCCTGTAATCCTGAGAGGTGAATGAACAGTGAGATAGGGCATCTCTTTGTAATTGCTTTTCCCATGGTTTTTTGGAGGGCGAGGAGCCACTTGGCAACTGAATATTTTCTTTTTCCTAGTACTTCAGCCCCTATGTGTCAGCAGATATGCGCAAGATGGCCACTGCTTTTAATACCACAGTGGCTGCTCTGGAAGATGAACTTACTCAGCTGATCCTGGAGGGACTGATCAATGCCAGAATAGACTCACACAGTAAGGTGAGTGCATCTGAGCCACAGACTATAGACTGAACAGCTGTGCCAAGATTAGAAGCTCTCCACTCCTGGGACGCTTTGAAGTTGCGTTCATCTCTTGTGACTGGTATTTCCAGTAGGGCTGATCTGTGTGTAAAATCAGACTCCATGATAACTTAGCTTTGTTCCCTTGCACAGAAAGGGCTTCCTGCTGTGGAACCCTGTCATAGCTCCTGTGTACTCCTCTGAATTGGTTACAGATTCTTTATGCTCGAGATGTAGATCAGCGCAGCACAACTTTTGAGAAGTCTTTACTAATGGGCAAAGAGTTTCAGCGACGTGCCAAAGCTATGATCCTGCGAGCCGCAGTCCTGCGCAACCAGATACATGTGAAGGTATGGGCATGTTGAATGTGGACTTTGGGAGAGTGATAAGATTATTATTATTTTTTTTAAATGTAACTGTAAAAGTTGGTGAATTGAAGATTCTGGAGGGGAATGGATTTATTGTGCTCATGATTGGACAAATTCTTACAGTAGTAAATACTAACTATATCAGGAACAAGTGTTTCTTGCCAATACATTGACCTGCTTGTACAACACAGAATGTCATTTGAAGTTTAGAATCAACCCAAGCATATATCTAATTCATTCCAGCTAACTCTTGATACACATATCCTGTGAAAACAAAGATTGTTTGAAGTATTTTTTCTCTTTTGAGGAAGTTTAAAAAAAAATAAAATAAAAGCATGAACTGGAGTATTCCCTCCAGGATGCAGTTGCAAGAGAGTGCCCTTAGGGGGAGGATAGGCTGTCTGCCACAGAATGTGTTCAATTCTGTAGTGTATTAATCTCTGTGATAACTAAGTGCCTGTTAGGATTCAACTTCTGAGGCCAAGAGCACCTTGTGCATAGGAAATAAGAGTGGCTTAAAAGTTACAGTTTGACTTTTTTAGGAACAGTTCTTCTGAACAGTAACTATAGGAGTTCTAAACACAAAGCTTTTGCAAAGCCATCGTTATTTATGAATTGGGGCTGTGCTTTCCCCCTGCAGTTATCCTGCTGTGCTTCACCTGTGCTTCTTTTGGTCTCTCAGGAAGCACTCTGCAGGATATTTACACATCACTAACTAGGATGTGTTTTGGTCTTGTTGCAGTCTCCTCCGAGAGAAGGTAGCCAAGGGGAGCTTACTCCAGCTAACAGCCAGTCCAGGATGAGCACCAACATGTGAAAAACTTCGTGCACTACCAAAAGAAACGGTCCCTCCAGGACTGTACCCATTGTCTCACCCACTAACTGCTGAGCTTCACAAACTGTCCCTGTCTCCCTCACTTCTTGCTCAGATTTGAGAGGGTCAGGGCTGATGGTGGAAAATATGAATATTCTGATGACTTCTCCTTGAAAAGAAATTCTTTCTAAAAACAGCATCCCTGCAATGGGTCATCATTTCAGTTTTGGTATAATATCTTCCTCCGTTCTCCTTCTTCCACCACTCCATAAAGAGCTGTCAGGTTGTTATTCATACAGATGCTGATTTGAGAGGTTTTTCAGCTGCTATTAGTTTTCTTGTTTCAGAGCTGCAAAAATAGTGTGAAGTTGAATGGACAGGCGTGATCCAAGTTGAATTTTGCTGGCCTGAAATTATTGCCTTGATTCTGAGTAATGCTGAGCTTTCTGTTTGTTCCAGATAAACTTACAAGTGCATTGCTCTCAATTGTGGAGCTAGAGTTCTGATGTGAGAGGAGATTTCCTTCTGAGAAACTCTTACTGATTTTTCACCTGCACAAGAAAACATGGCACTGCTTCCATGCATTCAGTCACAGGCCTTTATTTTAGGGTGTTATGTTTACTTGGATCCAAGTTCTTTCCCTCTGGTCTCAGTTCTCGGAGACCTGTTTCCTGATGTGTTTCCCACTTGTGCATGACCTGGCTTTGGGGTCCAGTGTTACCGTAGCAGTAAACCTCTGCTTCATGGAAATATTGCTGCTTGTCCAGTCTTACAGCCATAGTGTGTGATGGTTTCCCAACATGTGCAGCAGTTGCTTCTGGTAGCAGGGATAAATGCTATAAAATACCGCTCGAGCCCTGTGGAAGAGCTGAAAGCCACCAATCTAGCTGTCTGCTCTCCAGGTGCATTTATCCTGCTTTTCCTTTTATAAAGGGATTAAAGGTGGCAGCCCAGGTGTGTGCGTGTTCTGTGTTAATGAAAGGAGATATGCACTGAACTGTCTGAAGTCACTGCAGCCTTGCATTCATCTGATCCATAAGGCAAGCTAAGAATTCTGATCCAGTCCTGACTGGTCTGGCAACTGACTACAGATATTACTGTTGATGTGTTAATGCGCTTTTTTTTTTTTTTTTTTTTTTAAGAAGTTGTTATATCTAGTGCATTAAACAGCAGGATTAAAAAGCTTTTGAGTAGTTGGAGTTTTGTGTTAAAGTTGGGTTTTAGGTATTTTGATCTCATGCCATTGATTTTCTGTTAAGTTGGATGATGTTTTGTAGGCCATTGTATTTTGCTTTCCAATCTGGTTGGAGATGTAGCTTGGATGAGCTGTGAAGAAAGTGCAATTTGAGGGAATGTTCTAATAGCAAAATTCCCGGACTGTATTTGCACAGCTGCTAAGTTGCAACGTTGCTCTCTCCCTCTGGCTTTCCGTGCTTTTTATGACTTAGGTGCTGAAAATGGAAGCAATAGTTCTGTGACGTCTTTGGTTAAATGTCTTCCATTTGGCATGGAAAAATTCTCCCATTTTTGAGGGGAGAAGGGAGAGAGACAGTTAATCACGAACTTTGTGTGAGGCATCACCAACAGCCAGTTTGGTGAGAAAGGCATATTGAGCCCTCAGGTAAATTGCTGTAGATCTTTGTAGAAATGCTGGAAAGGTAATTTATTTTAATGCCTTCTGCTCATGCTGAAGGAAAGCCATTCAGTCCTACAATACTACCTAAACATTCTTGCTGTCTTCCTAAAATGGGCCACTCATACTATTTCTAAGGAAAAGATCGTACACTCTGCTCTTGAAAAGGTGGTCTTGCAGCCCAACTGAGTGCATCATGTCAGCTGGCTATTTTTGCTTATGCCACGCTTCCGCTCTCTTGATTTTATTAGATCACTTCTGTTCCTTCCTGGAGGGTATCCACTGGAGGAATCCTCAATTGTACCATGGATGTCTTCAGCACGCTGATTTGAGTGTCTCTGCTCTTCCAGACACTGGGGCTTGTTTGCTCTCGGGAATCGGCTGGAAGCGCGTATCCCTTCAGCAGTTGGCATGGAGCCTGCGAGGTGGCAACAGCAGGTCCCAGCTCTTGCTGTGGCCGGAGGCCGTAGCCAGGGCAGAGGTGATCAGTTTCTTCTCTCCAGACAAAAATGCTTATGACCTCTGATGGACAGATAGAGCATTTCTCTTTCATTGCTTAGTTTGTTGACACTGTTCAAGCATAGTGTATGCCTTTGCATAGAATTATTGGCATGTAACTCCTTCCTTTAGCCTGTGAAAGAAGATGCTGTTTCTTGAGGATCTTGTGGATGTGAGTCAGGGCTACCCAGGCATATTTCTTTCTCGACATTTTTCAACCCCAGTCCTAACTACCTGCCAGTCCGAAAATCAGGAAATACAACACAGCACGGATATAGTTCTGTATAACTTGCATTCATAAGAAGTTTCCCACAATAAAAGATGATTCTTACTTTAGATTTCTAAGTAATTTCCCAAGTAATAAGTGGGAAAATAGTGATTCAAGTAAAATGAATTTCCAGTGATTCCCTGTGACCACCAAGGTATTTCAGGGGATAAAGTTTTGTGGGATCTGTAGCATGTTGGTATGTCTGGGGTATGTTCAGAGAAACTTAAGTGGGTTTCATGGACTGGTGCAGTACCTTTTTATTGATGAGGAAGGAGGTACTAGTGGTGGGCCATAAGGGTCTGGAGCACCGGTCTGATGAGAAGCGGCTGAGGGAACTGGGGGCTTCACTCTGGAGAAGAGGAGGCTGAGGGGATCGCTCTCTGCAACATCGTGACAGGAGGGGGTGGGCAGGGGGGGTTGGTCTCTTCTCCCAAGTAACAAGTGACAGGACAAGAGGGAACGGCCTCAAATTGCTCCAGGGGAGGTTTAGTTTGGAGAGTAGGAAAAATTTCCCTGAAAGAATGGTCAGGCCTTGGGACAGGCTGCACAGGAGGGAGGGGAGTCATCGGCCCTGGAGGGGTTCAGAAGGCCTGTAGCTGTGGCACTGCGGGACGTGGTTTAGTGGGCATGGTGGGGTTGGCTTGATGGCTGGACTTGATCTTGGACGTCTTTTCCAACTTTAAAGATTCTGTGGTTCTATGATAATTGATGGTGTCCTCATGCAGTGTAAATCCTGCTTTCGTTACCTGATCTAGCTAGAGATTAAGGAAAAACAGTTGGGAAGAACCTGGTTCTTTTGGCCAAGGCAGTTTTAATTAGCACAACTAACTGTAGTGGTAATGTAGAAAGTGCCATTATGAGATTTGTTTTGGGGATGATTGGTAATTACCTGGCCACAACTTGTCCAGCATAGTGGTCTGGTTGCTAAGATTTATAGAGGGAGGTCTCCAAAGGGGGAGATGATATTACCACTTGGACTGGCTGGGTGCAGCAGCGTCATTTGTAGGCGGCTGCTGTCTGAGAGACATCCGAGGATGAGGGAGAAAGTAGTAAGAGTTCTGTCTCTGCCCCATGCCACACGTGTATGATCTGTACGTTGGTTTCTGGGACTCTCCCATAACAGTCTCAGCATTGCTTCCTACCTTAGTTGAAATTTCAGCATTGTTACGTCCTCTGAACAGCCCCCAAAGCTGCCGCTGAATAATGTATTATTTCTGATACATGCAATGTAATATAAATCTTTCAGAAAAACAAATGAAGAAACTTTAATAGTAACAATGCTTCTGATAAAGACCCATCATGCATAGGTAAAAAGTGCTGGTTAAGCACTTTATTTATTAATTTATTTATTTTCTTAAGAGTAAAGTCTTGGCCAACTTAATTTGGCTGTTGGAGGTTCTTATGCCATCTCTGTCATTACTTTTATATGAAGCAATGACAACGGGGGAGCAGCGTGCTCCACAGGACAGTGCTCCTACTATTCTTCTTGTGCCACCCCCTTGTGACTAATACAAATCAGCGTTTCATTTTTTCAGTAGTCCCATCAGAATGTGCTGTAGGGTGAAAAATACCAGGCTGGTTTGGGACAGACTTCCACTTACCTCTGACGCTGTTAGGGAGTAGGGGATGAATTACTCTCTGCTTTGCAAATGAGCTTTGTACTGCAGCTGATACTATTTTGGCTTCTGCGTTCCTGTGGATCTGTGAATTCCACTCAATGTTTCATAGGGTCTGATAGAACAACCTAACTTTAGATTATCTCTTAGGATAACTTGATCAGGCTAAATTAATTAGATGGGGAACAGAAACTGGTACGTCAACCTCTAAGACAAATGTATGACATTCAGTAGTTAGAAGTTTGGTAAATTAATAATACCAGTAACGACAGATTCTTGACAGCAAAGGAATAATTCAAGCTTAGGTTGCAGCAGACTTCTTAGAAGCTGGACTGAAGGGTAGCAGCATTAGCAACAGGTTGTCTAATTTGAACCAGAAATCAACTGGCAAGACCAGACAATCTGTCTAATGTGGTACATCAGGCCAGGTAATCTTCGTCTCCATGATCCATAGGTACCACTGTTTCAGTTCTCTAAATACTTCTGCAGGTAGAGCTTTGACTATTATACTCCATGTGCCTGTAGTTCATGTAACTGTGAAGTCTATGTGTACATAAAGTTTGTACCCTGTAAATACATGCTGAGATGCAGGGGTTTAAATCTTTTGTTTAGATGTACTACTTTTTGTCTGTGGTTTTGTGTTTTTTTTCTGTTGTTGTTTTGGGTTTTTTTTTAGTTCTCTCATATATTGTCTCATAAGCTGTTTGCCAAATAAAGGCAGTTGGCTTTCTTTTTGTCAGGTGAACTACTACTACTGTTTCTTGTGTGCCCCTGAAAGTGGATTTAGATAAAAGAATCCAATCCCCGTCAAACCCAAAGGTTGAGGATCGTTTTCACCATCATTCTACATGCAGAGCACTGCCTTCCTCCCCCCACCTCCCCCAAATTAAACAGTGTGTATCTTCTTGAGGGCCTGTGAAACAAACAAAATAGGACGTTACTTTGCTGAGTTGGCAGGCTGCAATTTTTTGATTAGAGATAAACAGGGTAATTAGTACATTGCCTAGACTGAAAGTAATCCCCAGTTAGTGCAGGTGTGCCCAGCATGAATGGTAACTGGCTCAGCTTTACTCATGTTGTAATAGTGCCTCCTAATTCACAAGCGTTGTTTATTAAGAAATTGATACACTGGTCATCTTTACCTTGTTAATTGCAGGGTTATCATCTTCTAGAATGTCTGTTGGAAGTCGAGGTTGCAACTTTTTTTTCCATTAGCCTGGTGATTTGTAGTTAGACGTGTGAAGGGGGTTTCGTGTGCAGTGCCTAACTGAACAGTCCGGTGTTGGGAGCACTGCGGTCTTCAGCCGTGTCATGGGACAGGAGCTAACGAGACAAGGATGCGTCTGTCTGCATCGCCTATCAGGAAATGCCTTGGAAGAGGGGGTGGGGACAAATGTGCCTTAAGTACTAATTCTGTATAGAAATGTGTCCATTTAGGATTCTCGAGTACAATGGCCTTCCTGAATCTAGCAGCCTAAAGCCAGCTTGATCCTTTCTTCACACTGGTAAGTGATTCTGTGACGAGACTGTACTTGTGAGAGACGGGTTCTAAAATCCCACTGCGTGGTTAAGAATATAACCCGAATCTCTCGTGTCGTACCAGTCCACTACTGTGCTGTAACAGTGGATGTCTCTCATGCAAACGCCTTTTCTGAGTTTGTAAATTTTCTCTGGCACAGTGAGCAGAATGACTGAGCTTCCTGATGTTTTTGGGAAACTCTGTAAACGGGAAGGGGTCAGGTAAGCAGTTTTAAATTTCGTGATAATGAGCTTTTCATTAGAAGAAGGGCTTTTTGAATAGACTAGGGAACTCTGAATACTTGACAGCTTTAAAGTGTATGCTTGTGTGAAGAAAGGACTATTTTCACAGGAGGTGGGAGACATGGTTTCAGGTTCTGTCTTTAAAAAAGGCAGAGAAGCGTTTTTCAACTTGGTTCTCCCACACTAATCACGGGGCTATTTGGTAAATGCCACACCCTTTCCCTCCCCCTCAGTTTCTGTGCTAGTTCAAATTCACAAGGCAAGCTAGAATAACACCTCCGGCTTAGTGTCTAAACTTGATTTGAATACAAGGGTAGTCAGAAATTATGAAAGCTGTTGAAAGTCTTGGTTAACAGGCTGATTAAGGTTGCAAGTTGCTATTCCCAGAACATCATAGAATCCTACAAGATTTGGGTGGGAAGGGAGCTCCCAGCCCACCCAGTGCCACCCCCTGCCATGGGCAGGGACACCCCCCACCAGCCCAGGCTGCCCAAAGCCCCATCCAACCTGGCCTTGGGCACTGCCAGGGAGCCAGGGGCAGCCACAGCTTCTCGGGGCACCCTGTGCCAGGGCCTCAGCACCCTCCCAGGGAAGGATTGCTGCCTCCCAGCTCAGCTCCAGCTCCCCTCCTGCAGCTCAAGGCCATTCCCCTTGGCCTGTCACTACACACTCTGATAAACAGCCCCTCTCTGTCTTTCCTGTAGGGACTGGAAGGCCACGATTAGGTCTCCCTGCAGCCTTCTCTTGTCCAGGAAAATACTTTGTCCAAGTAAGGAGTAAGTGAAATGGGAAGACTCGGTAGGAGAGATTGAACTACTTTTATTTTTGTAATATGTCGAAAGCCAGAATTAAACATTAGGCAGCATTTAAGTCCAGCCTCCAAATGGATACGAAGGTCTTGCCCCTTGTGGTCCCTCTAGAGGACTTAGTGTGAATGAATGGGAATAGCTAATTAAAAGCTGGCTAGATGTAGACAAATGTCCAGAGAGATTAAGATGCACATGATCATGTGATAGGGAAGGTGCCTGAAGAAACAGCATGGAAAAGTGAAACACAGAATGGAAGAAAGTGAGCACAAGGGTGATTGGTGTAAGGGTGGGCCAAGGCCTCTGCCTCACATACGGTGCTCTGCTTAGTGATCTATTAATATTGCTTGTGGGCTCTCATTATTAATGCTTTGAATGAGAACATTTCTCTTCAGGAAGTCTGCAGCTGCTGGTAGCTGAGGGTGTTTTTTCGGCATACTGTTCCTGTCCATGTGTGAAGTCATTACTGTAACTGGAATGTCGGTTGTAATGCAGGTTAGGAAATAGACTGATCGTGCTAGGGCTCGGGGGGGTGGTGTGTGCGTGTGCATGCATGAATACGCACGCACACACGCAGGGAATGGTTGTTGAGAAGTAAAAAAAAACCAACCCAAGTGTTAAAAATGGTTTATAAAATAATCAAGGCATGCTGTTATCTCCTGATTCCTGAAAGTGCTGTCATTAAAAAAAGAAAAAGCGTCTTGAGCCCCTCCTTTGTGGGTGGGGCAGGGAAGGGGCATGCTGCTGCATTTGTGTTCTGACTTTGAAGGCACTTTTGATTTTTGGTCTGTTAGTGTTCAGTAATCTTTCTTTTCCAAGGCAAGGGCTCTTATGTGCTGAGAAGACACTTTCCCAGTGTTTTATGCAGACCTAGTGTTGTGGGTGCTGGGTTTCCTGTTTATTTCCTTTCAGACCCAGCGGAACTTCCAAAAGGGATTACCCGACAGACCCTGACAGGCAGAGGAAGAATCTCTGCAACTGGAATTTTGTAAAAATAAATATCAGCCAGATAAAGCATCAAGGAAAGAAACCACAGAAGTCTCCCTTCTGGCTCCTGTCCTCCCAGTTGCATTCAGAAGGGCGATACCCTGTCCAGTGTTGATGCTAAATGACGTGTTTTGTTTTAGAGTTGTGTAAGGTACGTAGCTCAGTCAGCTCCCAGCTATGGAGCTTCTGTTGCACAGGCTGACCATAGGAACACACAGCACCAGCTAAAACAGGATAAGCTGTTTCGTTTGTGAGATGAAGTGCCTCCCCCCAAGCTAAACCCTCAAACTGACTGTTCAGAACTAGAGCTGGGAAAGCGGTAATGCCAAGTATCCCCTCAGAATACATTTCTGCATGCTGTAAGAATGCTCCACTTGCTAGACAGCACCTTGGCACTTTGCTCGCTTTGTTTACAGAACGGACAGCTTGAGCACAACATAGTGCAAGAGGGAAGTGCTGTGGCTGTCACCTGCCTGGACTTTCGTAAAGCCTTTGACAGTTTCCCACATCGTTCTCCTGGAGGAACTGGCTGCTCATGGCTCAGACAAGCATACTCTTTGCTGGGTAAAGAATTGGCTGAAGGGCTGGGCCCAAAGAGCTGTGGTGAACGGAGTTAAACCCAGTTGGTGGCCAGTCACAGCTCAGGCCTAGGCGGGGAGAGAAATCAAGTGCTCCCGCAGGAAGTTTGTGGATGACACCAGGTTGGGCAGGAGTGTCAGTCTGCTGGAGGGCAGAAAGGTTCTGCAAATAGGCTGAGGGAGCTGCATGAGGTTTAACAAGACCAAGTGCTGGGTCCTGCCCGTGGGTCACACCAAGCCCAGGCAGGGCTGGGGGCAGAGTGGCTGGAGAGCTGTGCAGAGGAAAAGGACCAGGGGGTGACAGCGGCTGAATGCTGAGCAAGCAGTGTGCCCAGGTGGGCAGGAATGGTTGCTTAGGTCCCAGGCCAGGCATGTAACTGTCATATCTCCCACCCCCGTCCCAGTACATCCTCTTTCCTTCTTTCTCCTACCCCTTCCCTCACACCCCTCCTCCCAGGGCTTCCCCCCCTCCTTTTTTTTTTCTTCTCTTTTCTCCACTTCCCTTGGAAGAGCAGTAGGTTTCTGGGGTTTGTTTTTTTAGGCGCTGCAAATTTTACAGTTCAAGCCTCTAGAGCTATACAAGGCTTGTTCGTAATGTGCTGGCATGGCTAGGCTGCATGTTTTACAGCCCCCACAATGCATCATCGTGGTGTTCCCTTCAGTGGGCTCCATGTGACAAGAAACACATCATTAATGGGCCGCTGCCTTTAGTGTGCAAAGAAGGTGCCAGCAGCTCTCAGCACAGGTGCTCGGGCTGCAGCCGCAGGAGGTGGCCGCATGCTGTGCAGCAGGGTTACTAAGCACGCAGTGACATAAACGGCATTGAGAACACAGGCCACAGGGAGGTAAAATTTTCAAAGCTGAGCTAAGCTTTATTTATTCTAGCTTAAGCATGGGATTGCTTGATTTCCATTTCTTCAGTCTATAAAACAGCTGCATACTACTGCTGACTTTTTTTGGCTGCTGCTGTTCTTTACAGTATATGGAACATGGGGAAAAAGGGTAAAAGCCAGGTAGAGCTCTTGCACATGTCAACCTGCATCTGGCTTTGACACACTTCCCACAGAATTTATCAGGTGGGAAAGAGAGAGAATGATCATGCACTTCAGTGTGAGACTTAGAGCAGGAAAAGGTTTGTGGACGTGGTTGTAATTTAGCACATAGGTCAGACAACCCTCTCTATTAGAAGAGAGCTTTCATCCCCTCCCCACCCCCCCTTGGCTCACAAGAGACCACTAAGCTGTATCATACTGCACAAAATGAGTAATTGATAATACACAATGTGGTTATAGCAACTATCTTACAGTTTTACATTCACATTTTCAAAGTACTGCTAGATTCCTTTCTGCACTGAAAATGTTGCCTGCTGAAACTCAGGCAAATGTGACGTATTTTCTATTAGTGAAGAACTCACTGAAGTCATTGACGTTGCTATTTTAAGCATTCCAGAAGGCTGTTCTAATACAAGAAATTTATTCCCCAGTCTTAAGAACAGGAGATGAAGGGTTAATGAACGGAAAAGAGGCAGACTGTGCTGGTGGCCCACATAGGTTGCCCCCCCCACCCAAAATGCAGCATTTTCAGTCTTTCAAACACAGCATAAGAAATTTAATTGCATCCTTTTTATTTCAAATGCAGGATAATTCCCTGAGAAGCAGCTTTTTACTTAAATAAAACTTTTCCAGAACTTAAAATAAACCTGTGGAACAAGTTCACACAGCTGACGGTGAGCTGGAGACGGCATGTTCTTTGGCCCAGGGAAGCAGAGGCCTGGCTGGAGCTCCGTAATTACTCATTTCCAAAGCTTCACACTGCACTGTCACCAGCCTCCTTCAGCACAGCAGTCTCCCCCACAGCTACATCTCCTCTCCGACTGATCTCTGGGGTTTGAATTACTCTTTCACTACTCTGCCACAAAAGGGATTTTTCATATTTGGTCTTAAAAAGTAATCCATGACCTGAAGAAGCA
>VWZZ01000787.1:151229-162183 GCA_013399095.1 Psophia crepitans | reverse complement strand
GGGGGGGGGGGGGGGGGGGAGGGGGGAAACCACCCCAAATAAATACGCTATACACAACCTGGAAAATAGCTGGCTTGTTTAACATTGCTGATCCTGTCAGTTGATGTTAATCTGCTAGCAAAAATCAGAGCTGAGAATGACTAGGATCTCATTCGTAGATCCAAAACCAACAAAAACCAGAGCTGCAGATCGCTGCCTGTTGCTCCCTACAGACTATACACTGCGATGATGTTCAGTGTATCTGTAACCGTACAGCAATAACCATACCAGTTATGCAAAGTCTCAATCCTTGCAGAAAAACCACCACCCACCACTAACCCTTGTAAGAGGGGTTTTGGTTTTTAATTTCACAGTACAATATATGTGTCTAATTACTGCCAGTCTGCAGATTTGTCTCCAAGAGATCTTGGGAAGTTCCTCTAACTCACTCAACTGTCTTACCAATAAATACCCTCAGCAGCACTTTTTTTTGAAAGGCAGGCAAACGATCTCAAAGAACCTACATGTTAGCGAATTTTGTGCACCACCTTCACCTCAGAGACTGGTTACAGTTAATAGTTAAGAGGCTTTTGCCCAAGCATGGCCCCTCTGTGTCAGCAGGACTCGGTATGCATGCATTACTGGACACTGGCATGCACCTACTTCAGGATTTAGAATCATAGAATAGAATCTCGGGATGGTTGGGGTTGGAAGGGACCTTTAAACATCATTGGGTCCAACCCCCTCCTGCCACGGGCAAGGACACCTTCAACTGGATCAGGCTGCTCTAAGCCCCATCCAACCTGGCCTTGAATGTTTCCAGAGATGGGGCAACCTGTGCCAGTGTCTCACCACCCTCAGTGTAACAAATTTCTTCCTTATATCCAGTCTGAATCTCCTCTCTTTCAGTTTAAAACCATTACCCTTCTCCTATTGCAATAGGCCCCACTAAAATGTCTGTCGCCATCTTTCTTGCAAGATCTCTTTAAGTCTTGAAAGGCGGAAATCTCCCCGCAGCCTTCTCTTCTCCAGGCTGAACAACCCCAACTCTCTTGGCCTGTCTCCAGAGCAGAGGGGCTCCAGCTCTCTAGACGTCTTCACGGCCTCCCCTGGACTCGCTCCAGCAGCACCATGTCTGTCTTGTACTGAGGACCCCCGAGCTGGACACAGGACTGCGGGGGGGTGCGTGTGTCTTTCAAGAACAGAGCAGAGGGGCAGAATCCCCTCCCTCGCTCTCCTGGTCACGCTGCTGGGGATGCAGCCCAGGACACGGGTGGCTTTCTGGGCTGCCAGCGCACATTGTTGGCTCATGTCCAGCTTTTCATCCACTAGCACCCCCAAGTCCTTCTCCTCAGGGCTGCTCTCAATCCCTTCATCCTCCATCCTGTATTGATACCAGGGGTTGCCCCAAGACATGTGCAGGACCTTGCACTTAAGTCTTGTTGAACCTCATGAGGTTCACACGAGCCCACCTCTCCAGCCTGTCAAGGTCCCTCAGGACATCATCCTGTCCCTCAGGCTTGTTGACCCCACCACTCAGGTTGGTGTCATCGGCAAACTTGCTGAGGGTGCGCTTGATCCCACTGTTCATGTCATTGATGAAGATATTCAACAGTACTGGTCCCAGTACAGGCCCTTGAGGGACACCACTCATCACTGATCTCCGTCTGGACATTGAGCCATTGACCACTACATGGTCATTTAATTAATGGCAATGCTTTAATGGACACTGGCACTGACTTACCTTAGGGTTTCCACACTGATCGCATTTTGCATATTTGGCTGGAAAAGAGAGAGACCTGATTTCAGCAATGGTATTTTTATGTGGAAGAAGGAAATGTAAAAAAAAAAAATTAAAAATCAGGATGAGACAAAGCGTGGCACTTCTCTCGCCAGAGAGAGACTTTTTGAAATAAAAGTACAGTACCTCAAAGAAAAGTGCAAATCTAAAGACACCTTGACTTTTTAACTGCTCTAAGCTGAATCCAAACATAGGAAGTTTTAATCCTCAAGCCAAGTGGAGGAGATCTGCTTGAAATGCATACAAAATTCCAATTTCAAATACTAGTAACAGTCACAATTTAGTTTGCAAAGCATTTTGATCTTTAAAAGATGCTTACAGCAGATCAGTGACCTACTTCTTTGATGCTCATTTTCTTTACTAGTTAACATAAATTGAATCACACTGCCTACTACCAGAATTTCCTGATGATCATCCCCCTTCTTTTTAAAGAAGTTTCTACAACTACATCAACAAGAAAAATAAATAGTGGCAACTTATGTCAAATGTGACATCAGCAACTTTCCCTGCATTTATGCCAATAAACAGAACTTACGTTTTAAAGATGGATCAAAGCTTTTATTTGGATTTCTTAACTTCTTTTTTTGCTTATTCTTTGACAGAAGCTCAGAATTTCCATCTTCCTCCTCTTCCAGAGCACGTTTCCCTCGCACACCTTTTTCAGTCCCACTGGCTCCATTCTCCTTGCATCTCTCCTTTGGCCTGAAACAGTGAATATCATCGTAAGTTGGCTGAAGGGAAGGAGTAGGTGTTCCCTGGCCAGTATTTTGATTTACAGAAATCTGGGTAAACTGTAAACCTTTTTATCACAGCTAAATTACAAGGACGTGGACTAGAAAAACAACTTTTTTGTTAACATTGGCTGTTAACAACAGACACACCGTCAGATCTATGGGTTGGAAAGTCAATGAAAGTTGGCCAGTTAAATTAGTTAGGTTCCTGTTATTCCCAGTTTCCACTTAAGTATTTACTTTATTTACATAAGTATTAATCTTGACACACTTGTTTTCTTCTTCATCCCAATTTTCACAACAGAGAGGGAATAAGCTATCTGAAAACCTTGTCTATGCAACACGAGCATCCTTTACAGAATACAATTGAGTGCTCACCTTTGCTACCCTGGCAGTTATCAGCAACGTTTGTGTTACATATAACAGTAAAGTACTGTCCGGTAGCATGTCTGTTGCACATCAGGTTCTCTTTCTGAGATGCAGTGGAATTCTTGGTTTTTACTTTGCAGAAAGAGAAAAATCTGACGAGGATCTAAAGGAGAAGGTGCATACAACGAGCAACAGCCCCATGAATAAAGCCATAACCAGGAAAATAAAAAAGAAATCAGAATAAAAATAATCCAAAGTCCTCACTTATCTGCAAAGGAATGTAAGCTCCTAGAACAGAACTGGATGGCTCGGTACTGATAGTATAGGTGGAAAAGGCCGACGGGTACCTGTCCATGTTAGAGTAGATAACTCACCCTGGCCTGATGTATGGCTGACAGATCCAGTGGAAAAAAGGCAACCCTTCTTTTGGCTTTTCTCCTTCTTTCTGATTAGCTATTTCTTCCTGCAGCATAGAGTTACAGTCAGTTTTCCTGGAGTTCTCAGGAAATACTCTAAATAATACTTCAAACTCCAGGAAACCACAAACTGGAATTTAAACTAACAGTTACTGACAGTTAAACATAGGCAAAAAAATCTCTACTACTAAGCCAGATGAATTGAAGCAGACTTGTAATTCCTAAATCAACTTTATCCCATGTAAAGCTGTTCAGGCTTAAGGGGCTGCTACTGTAGTAAACTACCAATATCAAGGTTGGTAAGCCACAAAGTTCCAGTGAAGTGACTAACAGATATCAACTGCACGACATACGTGGTAAGTTCCCACCAAGTGCAGACAGTGGTGTTCTGAGAGATCAAGGCCCATCTTAGTACCTGGCATCGTAGTTTCAGCTCCCTGTTGACATCTACAATGCCTTCTAGAGTCTTCACTTTTGCTAATTCTTCACGCAGCTGCTGGTAAACTTGAAGCCTGAGGCAAATCCCAAACATCAAGTCACATTTATTCATTATTGCTAGACTGAGGAGATCAACTAAAAATGTCTCTGTAAAAGCTTTTGATAGATTTTTCTTGCTGCACTTGCCTTTGATAGAAGCTTATCTTCTTTCTTCTAAGTCCAGAGAAAAGCACACATTCCTGCTCCTCTTTTCCAAATAAATACTTTGCACACAACCAAGGTACTTTGAGATAAGCTAATATGAACGTACGGTGCATCAGCTGCTCCTCAGTAACTGCCCATGGCCATGCTCTTACTCCACAACAAATGCAAGACAGCTTGCCCCACAATGAGCAAAGAGTTAGTTAACTTGTGTTTGCCGTAAAGTGCATTTGTGCAGATGTGCAATGACCACACGGCAGCTGATGTGCTGCGAGCTCACGCCCCAGCTTATCTTGTGGTAACTTGTTTGTTCCCCATGCCCTGTTTCCCAGATATGCAGTGAAGGGTAAAGGCCTCAGCCCACATTCTCTCCAGCCAAGTCCCGGAAAGAAAACCTTGCAGCATACTAATTCTGGCCAAACAAATCCTTGTCCAGAGAAGTCAGACACTTGCTAAGCAGGATGAGCCCTGAAAACAAGAAGAGTTCTCTAGAGATACTCACGTGTGGTGCCAGAGCTTGAAGAGATGAGCCCGAACATAAGACAACGGACAAGGGTACTTCTGCACTATCTCCAGATACTCCTCAGCCATCTCCCACACCAATGGGTTTCGGCCCTCAAACAAAGCCGGGTTATGAAGATTACCTTCTAGGGAATGAAAAGAAATACTCAAACTTTCATTTCAGGATTGAAACAGAAAACAAAATCTAGGCTCTGGAGCTTGATCGGCTCTGTTGTGATTCTACTAGCCAGTCACAGACACATCACTCGTGTACTCACAGAGAGGAACATGGGGCCCATAAAACTCTAGCCTGAACTCAGGATACTGTATTTCACTATACAATTCTTAATTGAGGTAAACAGCTCATATCTAATTAAAGTACATTTTCCCGAAAGGCATCCAATCTTGACACAGACAGTAAAAAATTGAATAAATAGAAAAATCACCTCTTTTGTTGTCCAGTGGTTAAATACCTGGAGAATGGGTGTCTTACCTTATGTCTGTATTCACATCTGTCTGACCTAAGTTTACAGATACTGCTTCTCACAAGGCTTTTCTCTACTAGCTCCACAAGCCTTTTGTTAAGCAGTATTATCTAAAAATAAGATCTGACAAAATATGTTTAATTGCTTTAACTGTGCGAGTGATGGGAAGCTTTTTCTGATGTCTATCCTAGCTCTTCCTGTAGGAAATTACACCAATTCTTTCTTGTCCCAACACAACATGAACATGAATCTGCAGCAATATTGATCAGCGGACACTCTTACTGCATCAAGATCCATTCAAAAAACATCGATTAACAGACGTCATGAAAATATTCCAGGACAACAGGACTCCCATATGCCTTTGTTGGGTAATTAGATTTGAGCTGTCCATTCAATGGTACTACAAATCCAACATAACAATTCTTACAAATCTTAAATGACTCCTGGCAAAAGATGGCCACTATAAGAGGAAAGAGAATGGTCGCTCAGCTTTCAATCAAAGCTGTTCACCAAGTCAGCCTGACGTAAGCTTTTAATAAATGTATATTGGGTCTGCTAAGACAGTAACAGTTCATATCCTTCTAAGTTTTTTTTTCTTTTTTTACCTGCAGTCATGACACCATGCACTCCTGTCTTACGGATACATTCTTCCACATCACTGAGACACTGGATGTTTCCATTTGCAAATACAGGAATGCTTACAGCTTTTCTATACCAATGAATAAAACAGATGCACAAAATTAGAGTCAACCCAGAAATTCTATTCCTGTCACACACAAGTTTGTTTGCTCTTCAATGTCACCACACACTCTGCTTAAAATCTGCCTTCACAGCAAGTTGGAAGAAATCCACTAACACTGGTACTGCTCACTGACCTGACAGCTTGAATGTGCTCCCAAGATGCCACGCCAGCAAGTGGTCCTTTCTGTTCTTTAGTACGGCCATGCACAGTCAGCAGCTAGAACACAAAGTCACATTTACTTCTCATGTGCATGAACCACTGGAACAAATCCACTGACAAAAATTTCCTTTTATCCCATGCACTTCATGTATGCCACTGAATTTCCACTGCTATTTCAACAGTCCAGGGACTGTTGAAATTTCTGTATCGCAGAAAGATAGCAGCAGCTCACCTACCATGGCACGGTCTTGGGCTTCTTTCAGCTTGCTATTCCATGGCATGACAACATTGTATCTTGGGAGAACCTATAGATTTCCTATCACAGTGGCTCCCGTTTACGATTCACTTTAATTTGTGATATATTGATATGGCTTCCTCCTCAGCAGAAGGTCTGAATACTGTCAGTACTGGCTCTAACTACAGACCGTCTCTCCCAGTTCGACTGGACTTAAATCCTAAACCGCTGCCTATTTCTTCACTAGTGATGGCCACCTTGGATACTGGTGTTTTTCTGCAGCCCTGTGGGTTTCATGCACTCACACTGCCTCTTGCAGCACTATGTCAGACTGAGATGCCTAACCACAGTGAAGGATGCCGCACCGTGCAGTGATTACAAGAGAGACTCTGAAGTCACGATGTCTTCCACATCATACTATTGACCTGCTGCCCATGACTGCAAATACAGTCAATCTCTCTGCATCCTATTTTCTCTGCCTGTAAAATGATGTAGCCTATTCATCTTCACAGTAGGCCAAGATCTGGTCATCAGATGCTTTACACAGAGACACATGTCCAATGCAACAGTATAGGGAGCAGCTGCCTCCTTACCTGGCAGCCAGCTTTCTCCAGCATCTGTGCATACTTCACTGTCTTGTCAATTTCTGGGAAAACGCGGATTTTGCATGTGATGGGAACAGAGAGCTTCTCGTTAGCCAGTAAAACTGGGAAAGATTGAAAAGACAGGTAAGTGGGCTGCACAATGCCATGGAAAGGGCCTATTCTCCTCCAGATCAGATATCGGGTGTGGTATAGAAAAAGCCTAAAAAGTTAATACTATGCAGTTCTCACAGGTTAAACAATCAGCAATGCCCACTGCAATCCTTATTACATAGGTTAATCAAGTAACAGTAAAACATGAAGCTCAAAATCCGCATTGTAACAAGAAGGCACAAAATAGCCAGCATTTAATACTCCTAATGTTTCTGCTGCATCAAACCTTCACTTTCAAGGACCACCCCCTTCAAATCTTAATCACTGATACAGGTTTACTACTGTCACAGGTTATTGTACTCCTCCTACCCTGCCAACAACATTAACGCTCGCTTGTTCACCTTTCCTACAAGAGATGCTTTGCTTCTTTCCAAATTATCACACAAATAATCATGACAAGTAGAGTCTTGTCCACGGCAAGCAGAGGCTTATCAACTGGGGTAGGCAGTAGACTCAAATAGTAAAGATAGGTTACAGAATCAGGGTGAAATCTAGAACAACATGCTAAACTCCCATAGTCTTTATACAGTGCGTGGAATCAGAAAACTACTAAAAAGAGAGCTATCAAAGTCAACAAGAAAGCACTGAGCAATGGCATGCCTGAAATTCTCTTCTCTTCCAGAGTTTGGATGTATAATGTAGGATTCACCTGCTTTCTTCTAATCCAAATCCTAGCTCTAATGATAGATACTTCCTATCACCCTTTCAAAGGAGCAAGAGAAGTGTATACCAGAGCAAGCAGACAACAGTATTCCATCATTTTAAAAAAGGTTGGAGGAGAAGGAAGAGGAAGCTTTGCCCACCTACAATAACCTAATAAGGCAACTCTCCTACTAGACAGCCTGAGTTCTCACCCAGCTAGATGATGTGGGTTCTCTTCTCACCTTGAGGCTGCTCTGATTTGCATCTTTCACTCCAAAGAAAAGTGCCCTAACAACCACATGGCATGCTGAGCAGGGAAGTACTGTCTATCTTTCCAGGTTCTCAGCAGTGTCTTTGTGCCAAACATCATTCTGGATTCCTGGACCACAGGGAATGCAAACAGAAGTAAGACTCTCTAACTTCAAGGTTCAGACACTTGCTTTGAAGTGGGGTGAAGGCACATTCTCAGCTCTACACAATGACCAAACCCTTGCTCTTTAAATCAGTTCCAAATGTATTTCTTAAAAAAAAAAAATAAAAAAATTACATGTTCACAACTACTACCAATAGTCTGAGAACATCCTACACAAATCTGGAGAAGAGAGGCATAACTGGCTGTGGTGTCGACAGAAACAATACGCTGAGTTGATCAGAAAAGGGCAACTGTGGCTTCAAGTGGCAACACAACTCCTGGCACCCGAGAACTTCAAAGTGAAAAAGTAAGGCACTGGGAGTTCTGCTGTTTCTACAGCTGGGAGAGCCACTAAGCCATCATTAGATTGGGACTTAATTGACTCACTTTCACCTGAAGTCTGTTTCAGGCACTGAAGTCTTTTAGCAGATCTAGCATGAATTCATGGTAGGATACCACCAAGTATCTTGATGGTGCCACTGGAATGCAGTAAGGAAGAAATAAAAACCCAAAAAACCAACCAACCAACCACAACCCCCCCAAAAGAAACATGCTGCACCGCCTTCCTCCAAAAACCCCTAAACCTCCTCTCAATGATGAGTTCATCCCATTCCCTCTCAAAGCGAAGCCTCTCTAAAGTGAGGCCTCTCTAGAGACTTACTCATTCTCTGAAGAAGATCCCACTCCTCTTGCAGAAATGCTCCGTAGTGACCTATAATAAAATAGCATATGACAGACTTGTACAGAAGGGTAAGATTCTGAAGTATACAGTTTTCATACATGTTCACATGCAAAGATCCAGAGACTCATATGCCTCACTGGCAGAAACAGAGTTGCTCTGTCCTGCCCAAACGGGAATAGCCGGATCACTCTGTTCCCCATGCCACCCCAGATTTACAGGATAAACAATGAATCCCCACACCCTACTTTCACTACTACTCCCTACGGCTGGCTGCCCAAAGTCCAACTTTCAGGGGTTTATACCAGGTGTTTAAAAATTCCCTTCAGGATAAAACTTAACAGACTGAAAGATCTATTTGCCCTGTACACCACCGATCATTTTGTTAGTCTTTGAAAGAGGAATGGGCAGTCACTCAATAAATATTTCCTCAACATCTTAACCGATTCAAAATTTTCAAACGTAGCTATCTTTGTAATATCCTTAAGGGATTCAGCAGATGTTACCTTCTTATACACTAATGTGAATAAACTCTGTACAAATATTAAGGAAACAGGAGACGCTACGTGCCTGCATGATATAATTTTAAAGACTCACAGATGCATAGGGCTTGGAAGGGACCTCTGGAGATCATCTAGTTCAACCCTCTGCTAGAGCACGTTGCACAGGAGTGCATCCAGAGGGGTCTTGGATATCTCCAGAGAAGGAGACTCCACAACCTCTCTGGGCAGCCTGTTCCAGTGCTTGGTCACCTTCACAGTAAAGGCTTTTTTCTCATAGGAAAATGAAACTTCCTGTGTTTGAGCTTGTGCCTGCTGCCCCTCGTCCTGTCACTGGCCACCACTGTGTATTTTAAATGCAGTTGTGCAAAATTAGGCTGTTTGAGCAACTGAAATCAGAAAGAAAATCACGCTCTTGCTAGAAATACTTTTTCTGAAGGATGTTTTAGACACAAGAGCTGTTGCTCAAAAGAAGTTGGAATTAATTATTATATCCAATTTTTGCTTTAGGTACTACAAAGCATTACCTATTAAAGCGGGTGTAACTAAGTCTGACCAGCCACCCCTCTACACCAAGGCTTAATTTGATCCTCTTGATGTTTTACTGCCAATGTTCACATTTGAAACGTGCCATTTCTTTGTTTATGCAGGGTTCAGATTGGCACGTACCTCTCTTTGCAATCATCTGGGGGCAACCCAAATTTAGGTCTATGGCATCGCAATAATCCTGAGCCAACAGCGCGGCTTGGACAAACACTTCGGGGTCATTGGCACAGAACTGAGAAAGACAAAGGAAAGTGGAATAATCAGGCAATAGCTTTCTTCAAGTACTGACAATATGTTATGATGTAGTTATGAAGCAACTACTTGCTACAGAAAACAGGTATAATATGTACAGTTAATAATAGCAAACACCATTTAAAAAAAAAATCACAAACAAACAAACAAAATCCTGAACAAAAATCTGTGACACTTACCAACTAAAGATCCTCAACCTTCAAATGACAAAATAAGAAAGATGAGCATTCAAGAGGCAAAGGAATACTTGTAGAATTATTTTCTATGTTGTCCCCAAGAATAAGAAGGAACAACTCTGTAGAACAAACAGCTGTGGCATTTTCATACATAAAGGTGGTGCAGAAGAAGAGAGTGACCTGTGGTGTCTCTGGGTCTTAAGACAATTCAAACTTTGTAGATACCAATAAGCACCACTGTCTCTAAAATTAATTCACGTTATTGTGGAGTGTGAAACAGACTGGGCTGTTAGTCAATTGCTCAGTTTTAAATACAATTAATATTACCTTTAAAGCACAGTGCAAAAATCGTTTTATTAAGATAAAATAGGTTAATTTCAAGCTGCTGTGTTAAAAAGGACAGAGCCAGACTACTCTTCTCATTTATGCTTTTAAACAGATTTTCTAAAATTCATTATTAACAAAAAAGAATGCCAATCACATCTTTAAATAATATGGTGTCGTGGTTTTACTCCAGCCGTTGGCTGGGCACCACATAAACGCTCGCTCAGTCCCCCTCATCAGAAAAGGGGGAGAGAATCGGAAGAGCGAAAGTGAGAAAACTCGTGGGTTCAGATACAAGAGTTTAATCAGTGAAGCAAAAGCCGCGTGCACAAGCAAAGCAAAACAAGGAATTAATTCACCGCTCCCCACGGCAGGCAGGTGTTCGGCCATCCCCAGGACAGCAGGGCTCCGTCACGCGTAATGGTTACTTGGGAAGACAAACGCCATCACTCCGAACGCCGCTGCCCCCCCCCTTCTTCTTCCTCCCAAACCCCTTATAAACCGAGCATGACGTCATATGGTATGGAATACCCCTTTGGTCAGTTTGGGTCAGGTGTCCTGTCTGTCCCCTCCCAACTCCTTGTGCACCCCCCGCCATCCCACCGGCGGGG
>VWZZ01000787.1:102219-146783 GCA_013399095.1 Psophia crepitans | reverse complement strand
CTTTTTTTTTTTTTTTTTTGGTGCTATCATCTTTGGTAAGAGAGGTATTTCTTTCCCCTCAGGAAGGTGGTAGACTAGAAAAAGAAAATAGCTTTAACACTGATGACTACACTCCAATGTGCCACATGTTCTTACTTACACTACTAAGACTACATTGCACATTTAAGGTACCACTCACCATTTCAGAATAGCAATGTGACTTTGAGCCTAAATAAATTTATAGGCCCAACAGGGGACTATGTTTTTCAGTCTCGAGATTAAGACCAGCATGGTGTAGAGAAACTAGCTGAAAAGGACAGAGAGCAAGTATCAGTTGACAAGAGACTCCCACTTCAATTTCATATAAAAGGATAGATGTGAAGGACTTGGCTTCTGCCCCTGTCTTCTCAAAACAAGCAACTGCAGTTTCATTTTGCATTATGATATTATTGTTCTACCTACGCCTACCTGACAAGCTACTGAAAAACAACAAGCAGTACCAGCACTAATAAGGTTTTTATTTTTGGCACACTGTATCAGCAGCCAGTTACATAGTGGGTTACAGGGCAGCAGCTCATAATTAGACAATTATGGGGAAAAAAAAAACCAAAACAAAAAACAACCTTCTGCTTTTCAAATAACAACCACAAGAGCATTGAGAGCATGTAGGCTATAAGTAATTCTTGAGGAACTTCTATTACTAAACCAGTATCTTCAAGCTTTGCTTGAAGACATGACAACATGCACGTTTATGTTTATATGGAGAACTTGTCCAACTCCTGCTTTGACAGCTGGAACACCATTAGTCCTTGCTCCTTCCACACAGCCCATTCAGACTTGTTAAACACTTTAGCACAGAACTGTTGTACCTGTCTGCTTAATCACTTCTTTTTCCTTCTAGGTTTTCAATACAACCAAGGCAAATACAATTCTTTCAACTCTTTTTCAGGGTCACTACAACTGCCAGTAGTTAAATTTAAAACAAACCAACCACCAGTCCACATTTGTTTTATGCAGTACCCTATGCTAGGATGTGCATGGATAGTATGCAGCAGCTATAGTGAAGTCCCACAGTATGCACATGCGCCCAGTTCACATAGCCACTCTTCCGTATTTGCAGCTGTAGGCACCTCACCCTCACACATTGCCCGCTTCCCTCCTCCTGTTACCACCTAGCACCTAGTCATCATACCTAACAACTTAATAGCATTTATACCTATTGTCTATCTAACACTCCCAACGACCTTGAGGTAGATGCTATTAGTCCCATTTTACAGATGGGGAAACTGAGGCAGTAGCATTAATGGCTTGTCCAAACCTCAACAATGGAGCCAGAATTAGAATTTGAGAGTTTCCACTGCAGTCTTGTGCATGCATGGTTTGGTTGTATCTAAGGTACCAAAATCATGGCAATAAGAAGCCATGCTCCAGAATTGTAAGTCTTCTTTATTATTGTTATTATTTCTACAGACTCCAAATCAGATATGCCAGCAGCAGCTTTTGCTTTATACCAGGAAATGAGATTCCAGATGAAACACAAGATTAAGAAATGGTGGTAGAGAATAAGACAAAAAGCCAACCAGCGATCAATTCTGTTTAATACTAGGAAAGCCAAAGAGAAAGAGACACTCTTCAGACCAAAAAAGTATTAAAAAAAAGGAAAAAGAACAGGACTTATTTTGGAAATGCTTTAAGCTGACATTATGTTGGTTTTATTTCAGATTTCACAAAAGAAATAAGTTATAAAACTAAAACCAGTTAACCCAGCCACTATCAACAGAGGGTGGTATAAGCAAAAGACACTAGGTCAGAACCTGCAGTGAAGAGCCACCCATTCCTGTCACTGGAATGCTCCTGTACTAACAGGATACTTCACTGGGGGATGACGATGGAGAGAACTGGGGTTTTACAGCAGTTCTCAGAGGCACAATAGCTCCTCCTAGTTGATGCTTTGTTGCTACCTAGGTCTCCTCTGTATCATAAGTGTAGCAAGGATTTACTGATTTTGGAAAGGACAGGTCCAGCATAGCAAAGGCAAGAAAAAATTTAATTGAATTTTATGCAAGTTTCCTTTAAAAAGGTACTGTATCTTAAAATCATACCATCAAACTGATTACTTAGCTAACTTATGTGGGATCTCCAGTCTCATTACTGACAGGAAAATGAATACACAAGGCTTAAGCAAACCCTGTGCTAAATAAAATATACAGGGGCTTTGGGTAGATGCTTGTATGGTTGCCTGAGCTTTGGTTATGGCAGAGCAGGCGGAGGAGGATTTGTTCAGTTATTGTTGAAGAATTCTATTTGCCTTCCCCATCCCAAATGTCTGGTTGGGTAGAGAGACAGGAGGTGGGAGGGAATAAAGTAAAGCAACAGTCTTAATGCTTTTCTAAGGTTCTGATACAGCAGAGCACAGAACATTGCACAAATATAAATGAAGTACCTGCCTAGGGTACTTGCCTAATTTTATCATGCCCAAATTAAGGAGGTTCAATAGAGTGGCAACTGTTGAACTGTCCACCATTCTCCCCCACCACCCCCCTTCTCCTCAAAAAAGTGGATGATGGCAAGAACCCTCCCTTCTACCTTTTCCTATCTGAGCAGGGCAGGGCAGTGGGAGAAAGAAAAAACAAGCAAAAGAAACCAGACTGCTCCGAAGATGCACTTTGGTTTAACAAATGGGCAACTTCCCCTTGTAGAATAAGCCTTCCTCTCCAAAAAGGGATGTTTCTTTTCTTCTATAACCCACGATAAATTAAAACCAAGTAAGAAGTCTCCGGTTTGACATAATAAATACTTAGAATATATCAAATTAAAAAAATATAGTTACAAAAGCCTCAACTGAATTCTCTTTCTGACCTAACTACAGACAGATTCTTCACAGACAAAAGGCATCTCCGAAATCAGCTGCAGCTCCTCTCCCTGCTCACTGGGCTTGGTCAACAAGTGCTATCGCATACCCTTTGGAATACTGTTAAGACAAAACATAGAGTACAAGAAATCTACTCCTAAATTTGTTTTTCATACTGCCAAGGGTGTAGGAAGCAACCATCAGTGGGGAACCCTCACAGCAGTGCACAGTGACAGAGTCACAGCACTAGAGTAACACAGACAAGGATTCTAAGGGAAAACAAAGCATAGGAAGGGAAGGAGGAGAGAGAACCCATAAGAGTTGGGAAAGGAAAAAAATGAGCCAGAAAGTGAGAGAAAAAGACCAATCAAGTTCAGCTGGACTTCCCATTTCTGGCAGCAGAGCAGACGAGATGTTGAACAACAGGAAGAGTTCCTTGGGGTCTGTCATAACAAGGAATGTTGTTGGCATTTTCTTCACCATTGACAGTAAGTATGCAAAAGAAGTTAACCCTCTCTGACACTGACACGTGGCTCTGCCAGTGAGCTGTGGATGATCCCAATAATTGATTCAACACCATCTCCCTCCAATAAGGTGCGATGATCCCCTTCAATGATATGGACAGATACTTTCCCATCGCATACCTGCACAGACACAACAAAGAAAAAGCTTTACATTCACAATTTGCAACCAGCTGGTCATCTAGTGTTTCAGATTTGCTGGTCTTCTAAGTTACTCATAGTTCACACCACTGTCTCCATACAACTCAGCTGAAAACAGCACCAATTTTACTCTGACACATTTTCATACATCAGCTGCAGGGCATTGTTTGGAACCAGTGTTTTAGAGCACGATAGTTTAACAGCCTGGCAGGTGATCCACTCAAATATAAGCTGGGCAGGAAGCCAACCAACCTGATACTAACAGAGTAACTTACCTACAATATCAAAGAACAAATGCTAAATTAGCTACTTCCAAGAAAACCAAGTAATCCTCCCCTCCACCTAATCTTTCTCCCACCACCACCACGAATCTTCCTTTAAGGTCATTATGTAACTTTACCAACATACAGTCATTATTGATTCCAGTCTAACCTGCAAAAGTGAGAAGTCTTAAGGAATAGGAGATGCCACAAGCAGGGAAGTAACTAAAAAAATCGCTTCCTTTTCCCTGGTATCTGTACTGTAATGTAAGACACTTAACCCTTTTACATGAACAGGGGCTAAAGAACAGTGACCTTATCTGGACTACAGTCTGAAAACCTAAGTTTGTTAGGCCCTCAAGAAACCCACATGTACTAACTTCTAAGTGGTCCACAAAAGGTAACTAAGAAAAAGCTGACACTTGCTCTTCAGAAGTCTGCCCTCATGCAGTGGACAAACTTTAGGGGTCTACAGTGAAAGGAGACTAAGAGTCACTTCTGTCAAGGTACTCCCTTTTAACATCTTTATAATCTGAAGTCTATTTAGAGAGCTGCAAGAGTTAGCTATAGAAAACACTTACCTAGCCAATAGAGGTCTAACCTTCTCCTGGCCCTCACTGCCCTGAGAAAGTGGTGGAATCAAACAACTCACTTGCTTTTAGGGACTTCTAATTCTTGCTCAATCACGATAGCTACAAAATGATCGTGTCTTTTGGGTTGGTTTTGTCCCTTCTCCCTCAATAAGGATGATTTTCCATGCTTTTTCTTTTGCTCCCCAAAATATCAGGGGAACCTCAACAGTCACAAGTGAGCCTCAGACTAACCTCTGAGAGTCTGTAGTCTCCACCCAGACCTTCTTCATATTCATTGTGAGACTTTGCCCGCATCAGTGTCACATTCCCATGATACTTGGACTCTGGTATATACTTGTCAGCAGCCTTCAGTTTATGGTAAAAGGAAGCAGCAGCAAAGTTGAGTGCTTCACGATTGATGTTTGTATGAATCTGAGTTATCAGGTCTGCAGCAGCGTTCACACGAGCCTCCAGATCTTTCAGGGGCAGAAGAACCTCCAGCAGCTGAAAATATTAACATTTTTTTCCCCCATTAGTCTCAGTATCTGAGAACCTGTCTCCACTACACAAAAAAAAAAACGCACACCCCTCTTGAGAAACAAACACTAAAAAAAAGAAACATTACCTTATTGTATTCAATGCCTGTAAACTGCTGAACAAAGGCACACAATGCTTCAGTCTCCAACGCAGCCTCATTTCCTTGGGTCAGCTTGGCTCTGTAACTCTGAAAGAGAGAAGAATAAGAGGTCAACACGAGAGGGATACGCCCGATCTTGAAAGTTAGATAAAACCAGTTACAGTACAAAGGGCTTTGAACTGGGAAAAAGGGGGGGGGGTGTAATTAAAAAAAAAAAGAAAAAAAAGATAGACTGAAGCTTGGGGTGGAGTGGGAAGATCCCTTGAGGACAGATTATAAAGCAAATCCACAAGTGGCAATTGCCAAGAGCCTAGTATGCTCTAGAAAGTACAATAAAAACAGAAAGAAAGGCTTAAGCAAGGTTTCCAAGAACCCCTACATGAGGATCTTGTCTTGCATGCCTAAGGATCTTTCAGAAGACATACTAATATTATTATTTACCATAGAAAGAGCAATATCTGTGTCCCAGCCCTCATCAGTTAATGAGGACCACCCTCCAGTATGCTTCCATCCTTCAGCCATCCTTAAGCATGCACTGTCTACAGCTATCTCCCAACTCCCTGGTCAAGCAAGTCTATCAGCTTTGCAGGTGGCTCATACAATAGTAAGCTCCCAGAACATGAGCCCTGACGACACAGAATGGTTGCCAGACAGATGATTTTCTTTGTATCTTTTACCTGAGTGTATGCTGCCACAAAGGAATGAGATCCATCAAAGAGGAATAGACTGTTGAGTGCATGGGAAGCATTTTGTTGTGCTTGCAGCTGGGAGCACATTTCAAAGGCTACACAGGCACCGAAAGAATATCCAGCAATGCGGTAAGGTCCTTCAGGCTGTATCTGCTTCATACAGTCAACGTAATAGGCTGCCAAGCTCTGTATGCTGTCCAAGGGAGCAGCTAGAACATGGAAGCAAGTTAGAAACAGACTCTGGTGAAAAGACGCTGGCAGAGACAATTACATTTTCAAGAGCTCAGAAACAATCCTGTTAGATTCAGAATAACCCAGATGTTTCCAAGTTCCTAAATTATGATTAGCAACTTACATTTTGGACAAGGAATAGCAACATTCCTGCTTTCCAAAGACAGGTAGGAAAACACGCCTTGTTTTTCTCCTTCATGTTTATCTGCCGGCAGGGTCTCAATGCAACTTCTATTTCCCCATACATAAGCTCTTCAATCTAACCTAGCACCTCTCGTTACCTGGGGATGTCTGACACGAGCCTATGCAGACTCTACGTACTGATGCTTGATCCTCTGAGTTTGTCTCGAGACAAGCGCTCTCCATAAGGCAACTACAATTCAGAATCTTATATTTACAAATTCAAGACGCTGAAGAACTGAGATACCTTTTGTGCACTGGAGCCCATAGCAGGGCACATGAAGTCTGGAGGCAAGAGTGTAGAAGACTGCAATGGATCCTTCAATAGGGTGAACAAGGAAAAGAGGGCGCTCTGCACTCTGAACATCATTGAGACGGGTGATCGTTGGCCCTTCTGGGTTCACCAACAAGTTGTTCAAATCTAGTTTTGGAGGTTCGCCGGGGCCAGTCTTCATCAGTTGTGATGGCTTCAGCTCTTTGAAGAAAAGCACGCCAAAGACAATTAGAGTCAGGATCAGTCTCGGTCATGTAGTCATAGACCTAAAGGAGATTTCAGGGCTGTGCTAGATTAGCCCATTGGCTCACTAAATCATCAGGGCACAGACACAGGGATCTTCCTATTGTCAGCTGCTCTGCAACAGCTCCACATGCTTCTAGCTTCAGCAAGCTTACTGCATTGTTTATCCCTCAGACAGGTAAAAGGTCTCCAATTACATCCTGCACAATGCTGCGTGAAAGTACTCATGCAGGCAGATAGTAGCCAGACATGAAAGCAGCTTTCCTGCTCTTTTTTATACCCTGCGCACAGAACTGGTGGACCCAACCCAATGGTCAATGCCCTTCAGTGACATGTCTGTCACTTAAAAGCCTTTCAGCTATAACCTTATTTCATGTTTTGATAGAGGCTTATGTGACTAGAGATGAACGCAACGGATTGGGAGCATAGTAGTTTGGACTCAGGTGACTGGTAGCAACGCTGATGCAGACACTATACCCTCTGAGGTCCCGGATTTGGAAGAAAGTTCACGTAGTTTGTTGATTGTAAGAAGTCGAATTTCTCTCATGGTCATAACAATGTCATAGTCTCTCTCCAGTGTCTGGCGCACCTCCACACCCATCAAGGAATCCAAGCCCAAGTCTGCCAAGGAACTCTCAGCATTCAAACTGTTCACGTCACGGACACCTGAGAAAAAAAACAAAACAGCACACTAACAAAGAGCCCATTTCTTTTCAGCTGTAGGCCTCTCTAGCAATCTTCTCAGCTTTCTTCTTTCTCCTAAAACCTGAATAAACTGCAGCTACAGAGAGTTACCTTTCAGGATCACCCATGGCTTTCACAAGTCACCTCTTCTACAACCCACATCTGGGCATATCTAGTCTTTAGAGTAGATGTTAAATGTGCACAGCTTTAGGATAGGTGATACATCAATCCCAGCTAAATAGCTGGGAACACTGTCACTTCAGCTCTAGCCCAAGTTCAGAGCAGTCAGCTAGAGGAATTTCACACACTGGAGGCTCTAACTTAAACTGCAGTCCTAAACCTAACGCAACTAATCCTCAGCTACAACATGAGATGAAACAGTTACTGGTGTCAAAGATGGTTGATTGCAACACTTTATGTCTATCGCATTGCAGAAGCAAGTGATTCTTCTAGTCTTCATCACCTCTTCCCATTCAATTTTCACACTGTTCAAGTCTCTCATCCTTTCCTTACCTGTAAAAGGCTTCTCCTAATAACACTTGCATCTACAGCTCTTACTCCCCTCCTCCACCTTGCGCTGCCCCATGCCCACCCTTCCCACCATTAGGCTTCTTACTAGCTTCTCCCAATATTGTCTTCACGCACCCTGTATTGGGTTTGTGTGGCAAGGTTTTGGTAGCGCGGGGGGCCACAGGGGTGGCTTCTGCAAGAAGCTGCTATGAAGCTTCCCCTGTGTCTGACAGAGCCAATGCCAGCTGGCTCCAAGACGGACCTGCTGCTGGCCAAGGCCAAGCCAGTCAGCAGCAGTGGTAGCACCTCTGGGATAAGATATTTAAGAAGGAAAAAACAACGCAGCGACAGCTTTTTGCAACCAGAGAGGGGAGTGAGAAGATGTGAGAAAGTTCTGACCTCCAGCCAGGGTCAACCCACCACACCCTCTCTCCTTCCAAACTAAACCTACATCTGGTACAATTTCCCAGACACTTTCCTATGATTTTTAAAAAAGCCACGTCTGTTCTCCGAGGTGAGATTGTTATCAGTTACTGCACACAACTCCTTAAGTAATACTCAGCAGACTGTCTTTATCAGTACCTCTTTTGGTAGAGAACAAGGATCAGTACATGCTGCAAGAGACAACTGAAGTGAGACATAGTACAGTCGACAGACTACTCACTTTCCACACAAGAACAGGGGACACAATGGTAAAAGGAAACAGGTTCAAAACAGACAGGAGGACATGGTATTTCTTATAATGCCTAGTTAAGCTATGGTTACTAGATGTTCACATCAGATGACAGACACCTGATAAGAGAATACACTACCAGTTAGTGACAAAGTTAAAAAAAAAAAAACTTGTGGACATCCTGAAGGTGAGTGATTGAAAGCTGGAATATGACTCAGAGTCATGTATTTGCCCTATTATGTACTGTCCCAGAATTTTTCCCTAGGGGGCTGTTCTGTTGATTCTCCATTCAAAGGCAGGCACTGGTCCACTCTAAACAAAACCCAAGACACTGAAGTATGTGTGTGCATGTACGTAAACACACTAAGGCAGAAAAGCTGAGAAACCAACTGGTCGTTGAAGAGAACAGCAGTGTAAAGGAAAAAACAAACAGTCCCACACCACCACCACAGGAAAATCATGAGGGGATGCTGAACAGAGCACCTACAGCAGCACTACTGCTTTCCAAGAACACTGGGATGGTACACACTGCCCAGCAGTGCTTGTCTGAAAGCACTTACCCAGAATGTGACCAACAGCTTCTACAAGATCCCGTTGACTGCCTCCTTCAGTTTTCACAGAGACTTTCTCTGCTAGGACAAAACTGGACATGACGGGATGAGGTTGATTCAGGAAGATATCGAGCACCTCCAGGCATGAGCTGATTTGCTGGGGAATGGTCCCCCCAACAACAATCTCTTTGTTTCCCATTGTCTTCAGAAGGATACCCACATCACCAATGGCTCCCCATTGGATTGCCAGGCCTGGAGGAGAAATCAGAATGAACAAACACACTGGGCAACTAACTAAAGCATACTGCAGCAACAAAAGCAAGTTAAAACACAGCCAAGGCGGGCATTTCCTTTGTACTGTTACAAACGGTCCATGTTCATTCACACATGAATGACTCCCGGTAACAGCTGGGAGAGAAAACAGCCTTCAAGACTTCATTAGCATTCTGCACTAGTGCACAAGTTGCTGGTCAGCTGATTCGCCTCTGGATGTTTGGTGGGATAGATTATTCTGTGCAACAAGTAAAGTCATCTTACCTGGGAGTCCATCACGATGTCGCTGCTCACAGATACGCTCCATAGTCGAATTGGCAAAGCCGTAATTACTTTGCCCGGCATTTCCTCTTCCACAGCTTACAGAGGAGAACACAACAAAATAGTCCAGGTCTGGACACTTCTTACGAGTCACCCTTGGAGCAGAGCATGAGAGAGAAACTCCGTGAGAAAAAAACACTAACTACGTGCTACTGTGGAAGGGTAGTGCAAGAACAAAATGACCACGTTTTATCAGCTCTGTGACCATAAAAACAGTTCATATTTTTCCCTTCTACAGACACTTACCAATCCAAATGAAGGGTGCCTGAATACTTGGGCTTGTTGACCTCCCAGAATAATTCTGGGGTCTGATTTTCGATCATGCCATCTCTAAGGACCTATTGGAGAGGGTAGAAAGGAAAAAAAAAAAAAAAAAAGAGAGAGGGGGAAAGAGTGGTTTCAGTTATCTCCAGTTTCTCCATTTAAATTTGCCATGTGGTCATATCCTGAAATATGACAATGACAAAGTGGCTTTTGGGAAATCTGCTTTTTCCAGTACTGCCACTGCAGTTTTCAGTTGGCAAGTTCTGTGTGGGATTTTTCTTGTCCCCAGGGGTCTTGGGCAACGTTCATTTTATCCCAGACCTGATCTCACTGGCCAAATACTGTTGCTTCCCAGGGCAAGGGACCAGATCTGTAAGCCTCTAGTCAACAGGTAAGGTCAAAGCGAAGTGTCCTTTGAAACACAGAGGTAGTCTAAAACCGTATGAAGCCTGACTGCTCTCAGTAGAAGTGTCACTTGAATGGCTGCTGTCTCTTACAGGTCTTCAGCATTTCTGTCACTTACCACAGCCAAATTAAAGATGCCTCCAACTGGGCCAAGCTGCAAAGCTTCTTTTATCAATAGCTGTGTTCCTTCTAGTGTTCCAATATCACTGGTAGATACCAGCACTTGGATTCCCAGGGCCTTCCACTCTCGAACACATTTAGCCTGGTAGCCTACAAAAACCAAAGATGAACAGTGCCTGGGATGAAGCACTCAAACCTGTGGTTAACCTGCTCCTTACACTTTTCTGACTAGATAGGGACTGAAGAGCTAAATAATTCCTGGTTCAGCTACAAGAGGAAATATTAGACAAAACTTGAATAGTAGATAGAAGTCACTTGAGTTTCAGAAAGATTCTAAATAGATTTGAGAACAGAGTCAAGAGAACCCAAGAAGGAAAAAAAAGAAAAAAAAAAAAGAGAGAAAGAAAAAGTACAACAGTGAAGGGAAATTAACAAGAATTTGGGTGTGGAGACCAGAAAGAATAATTTGATTAGAGCAAGGCAACAGATTATAGTAGCATGGCCAGAACTTCAGAAACAGTAGTATTTGATCTGTGTGTTTACTCAAGTGGTGCAATTGTGAATTGTCAACAGGAAGAAGAAAACTGGAGGAGCAAGAGTAAGCATCCACCACATAACTTGAGGGACAGAGTATCTTTAGCAAGTTTAGAGGCCTTTCCTTGTGGCATGTGATCCACCATGCTACAGCCACCAGACAAGTTCGCGAGGTAGCTGGATACACACTTTGTAGAAGGGGTAAAAAAGCAAGGCTACAAAAAAAAATAATCCTGGGTACAGAAGAAAATGGGTTGATAAAATTAGGAAGCGTAAAAAAAAAAAAAAGAAAGAGGGAAGCAGCAGTGGGAAGAGAGGTCAAATTAAAGAGATATCCCCTTTATTCTAAAGGGGCTTGTTTGAAGTGAGATGATACATACACGAGAGAAAAGAAAAGCGATCAAGATATTATTTGCCGATAGGATATTTCAAAATTGAGAGAAACTATAAACTGAGCTCTCTTGACAGGCAGTCAGGTTTGCTGTTCTTTTACAGTTTTTTGCTTACCGGTTCGTATGCCAGAACGGGATGTCAGTATAAGCTTCTGTGCTCCTCTCTCAACTAGCCACTGTGCCAACTCAAGCCCAAATCCTCCTAGGCCCCCTGTGATGATATAAGACTTGGTAGGTGGACAGGAGGTTCGGGACATGGCAGAGATTTTAACTGCTTCAGACCTTAAAGGATATTCCTCTTCCTCTTCTTGGACCTTCCCCCCAGAAAAAAAAAAGTAGTTAAGATCAGATAGACAACACATTTCTTATCTTTCCACGCTAAGCTCCTCTAGTCAATGGGAATGAACCCTGTAGACTCAAGAGTGGCAGCCTTGACAGTTACATTAGTTATGGTGTCAGCAGTAAAAACAATAACCCTGTGCTGTCCTAGTTATACAACTTCAACTGGATCAAAATATTCAACATAGTTGCCTACAGAGGATGACAGATTCAGAGAATCAAGGTAATTATTTTGTTACCTTGATCATAACTTTGCCAATATGTTTTCCTTGTGCCATGAACCTGAAGGCAGCTTCTACCTCTTCTTTGTTGAAGACCGTACGCCTCAGGGGCTTTACCACACCATCCTTTATGCCTTTCTTCAACAACGCTGATACTACTTCCCACTCTTGGTTTCCATCTTCAAAGATCGCATCTAGTAGGATCCCATGAAATGCCACATTCTTGAGGAAGAGCGCCATTCCTAGAAAAATCAACTTAATTATAATCTGATGCTGCTGACATTTCAAAACAGAGTCTATCTTGTCATTTTTCACTAACACATCACTTTAACTTTCAAATCTGTTTTCCCATCCAAGAGAAATCAGAGTAATTCTGCCCTTGTACCACCAAAAAGTGTGAGGTGCTGTTGACTCTCTCAAGGGACAAGAGGCCTTGCACAGGGTCCTGTGAGGAGTAGCTGAAGACTCTGGGTTTGTCTAGTTTGGAGAAACAGAGGCTTAGGGTCAACCTCATTGTTCTCTGCAGCTTCCTGAGAAGAGGACACAGAGAAAGAGGTTCTGAGCTCTTCTCCCTGGTATCCAGTGACAGGATGTGTGGAAACAGCTCACAGCTGTGTCACTGGAGGTTCAGACTAGATTTTAGGAAACATTTCTTTACCAAAAGGGTGGTCAAACACTGGAATGGACTTCCTAGAGAGGTAGTTTATGCACCAAACCTGTTGTGGTTTAAGAGGCATTTGGAAAATGACCTTAAATAACACGCTTTAATTTTTGGTCAGCCCTGAAGTGGTCAGGCAGTTGGACTAGGTGATCATTGCAGGTCCCTTTCAACTGGAACAACCATATTCTATTCAAAATGGCACAGATAGTAAAATGACAAGTTAAGGTTCTCTCAAGATCAATTTCTCTGTAGTTATGTGAAAAATTCCCACTACTTTTACTCTACAAATGATCAAGTTTATCCAGAATAGAGGGCAAAACTGCAGTATGTATAGCTGCAAACTTCATTTGCTACGTTTTAAAGTGCACTCATATATTAAATGGGTATGTTACATCCCAAAAGGTTTATCAGTCAAGCCCAACAGACCTATGAAACCTGCAAGCGAAGAGACACAGTGGTAAACAGTGTCACATGAAATGAACGCTGCTTCTTACTGCCTTCCTATCCAAATGCTTTGTGGGCAACGTGTCCTACACTGATTTTAAAGAAAGACTCAAGGAAGATAATTATTTTGCATGTTTTATGCAGGCTTCCAGAAAAATGCTGAGTGGCATATTTCTCCAAGAAGGTATTTGTGGAAAAGACTACGCAAATTGTTAGTGGTAGAAGCAAAACAAGTATTCCACCTAGAAGCTTTTCTAAATTTGAAAATTAGTCTGTGTTAAGTATCCAAGTTGTGTCGTCATGCTTGGTTAAATATAATGAGATGTATTTCCCGATTCCTCATCTTACCAAGCTGACTGTTGTTAGACAAATCAAATTTGCCTATTTCCAAGAAGCGCCCGTGTTGAGCAAGACAACGCAGACTGGCTTGAAGCTTCTCTTCTGCCAAGGAATTTAACACCAGGTTGACACCTGCAATGAAAGGAGAAGCGCTTATTTAATAAACTCAATTCTGCTGAGAGCCTAAGCCTGTTTTCTAGTGTTTCATTGTGTCTTTAGAAAGTGCAATTGCATAATATGGCATAGCTGACAAAAGGAGGAAAAACATATTCCTTGAACTTACCTTTTCCATTGGTAACTCGCAGTATATGTTGCTCAAAGGTAGTATTTCGGGAGCTGGCAAAGCTATTAGCATCCAGCTCCGGGAATCTTGCTTGGAGATACTCACGTTTCTCAGTGGAGCCTGCAAGTAGAAAGCAGGCTGAATGATGCCAGTACTCTTACGTTAAATTTTTAGTGAAGAAACAGCCCGTTTTCATCTGCGCATCTTTTCCCAAGGACTAAGTCTGAGGTAGCCATCAAGCACTTGCTTCAAAGCTCTGAGGCTCTCAAAGCGTCAAAACTTAGGACAAAGGCTTTCTAGTTGTTTCTGCTTATTTATGAGCTAGAGCAAGGACCAGAAACAGACCAAGCCTGATAATGGGATAGGCATTCTTTGATCACATTAGCAAATTTAAAATGAAGAAGTCTTGATAATCTTCTGTGCTTTTGACTATATAGTGTGCAGAGGTAGATAAACGGGTCTGTCCTGTGGAAGTTTCAAGCCCATAGTCAGTAGCTGTATTTACCATATATCCTGTTCTCAGTCTAGAAACTAGATCAAAGTTACAGGGGATCACATTGGGGGGGGGAAATACGCATTTTTTACATGCGCACACATTCACATCGCCTCTATTTATTCCATGTAAGTATTATTTTACTTTATTTCCCTCCCCCTCAACATCAGGCCCTCAGTACTCACCTACAGTAGTAAAGACTCGGCAGCCCATGCTCAGGGCAATAGCAATGGCTGCTTGGCCCACACCTCCTGAGCCAGAGTGAATAAGGACACTCTCACCCTTCTTCATACCACCTCGAACCACCAAAGCATAATAAGCAGTGGCATAAACCACAGGCACTGAAGCTGCTTCTTCCAGAGTCCTAAGCAGCAAAGAGAAAGAGAAGGTATCTTTAGTCTTACAAACAACTACTAAATTTTCCTGATGAAATTTGCTTTTCTACAATGGAAAGGTTAAACTGCCAAGACAGACCAAAAAGTATAAATGGTTCTCAATCATACAGCAGACTACCAAGCATAGCCAAGAGTTTCAACCTTCTGCAGAAATATTTTCATAACTAACTAGTAACATAACAAACACCAAAATCACAGCATATACTGAAACACACAGAGCCAAGAACTCAAGAGAGAGATGAGAACCTTGTACAAGCCACTGAAAAAAAAAAAGCGCACTCAACTCCTGCAGTGAATCTAAGCCAAATCCTACAGCTGCTTGGGAGACTGTAACTCTGTTAGCATTTTCCAGAGGGAATCTACTCTTTGCGCAGTCCTCTGGTCTGATCAGGGCTGTCATCAACCTCAGGCAGAAAGGCAAATCTTAACCACATACACAAACACAAAACCAGAAGTCAACCTACCAGTTTTTAGGCACCTCCCACAGAAACATCTTGTCGCAATCTACCACTGTAGCCAGCCCCTTTGCTGGCAGCAATCCCATCACCCTTCTTCCAGATGGGTCCCGTCCCGAGAACTCCATGCCCAGCATGCACTGCTGCAAAGCCCAGTTACCTGAAAGAACATTAGCATCTTTCACAACAGCAATTGCTCTTCTAAAATCCTTTGGTCAAGAATTTACTGCAGCAGTAGTCCCTGAAAGTTAGAACCCCAGAGTTCTGGGGTTCTAGAAGTAGTGCAGGGATTTGTCTACTATATACACAGTTCATAAGTCACCACAGTTAATTTCTCACTACAGGAGAGTACAAAACTTGGTCTCATTATTTCTTATTCTTTATCCTTGACGATATTGCTTTAGATTCCAGTTTTCATCTGAGAAATTTCATGGGAACAGCCTGCTTTCGTCAATTTTGTTTCTCTTTGAAAAAAGAATGATATGTAAACTAGAAAGGACAGTCACAGTAAAAATAGCTTTACTGCAAAACCTTCAGTTTTGCAAACACCCTTTTTAGGCAGGGACTACGCTCAGTCATGAAGGGAAACCCAGTCTGTCAATCGCCCATAAGAATTTCCAAGCACCCTTCTCATGTTCTGCCCATGAGCTTTAAAACCATTTAATAGACATTACACTCATTCTTAATTCACTGTGAGGCAAGACATTATCACCTGCATTTTGTAGGCAGATTACTTCACCTTGCATTTTTCTCCCCTAAAAGCAAAGCACGTCCAGTAGCATGGCAGCATGGAACTTGAACATTCTCACCTTGCCCATCTCTGGAACATCCATCAAGTTGCTTCACCTCACGCTTGGTATCTATACAATGGGGCTAGTGACGTTTCCTCACAGCAAGGTTTATTAATTTTGCCATACGAAAAACGGGACTGCAACTGGAAGTAGAACTTAGGAGTTTTTGGTGTACAGTCCTGCAGCAGGGAAATGCTTTCTTGCTAAACAAATATACACCTTAGCTAGTGCATAACTATCATTCAAGAGATTATGTGAATTAAATTCCAAACCAGTAATACATACATACATACATTTTCTTCCAGTGTAATTTTAACTCACCAGGGATAGCATCTGGAGAAAGCTTTCCTGTAGCCAGCATAATGTCCCGGAAGTTGAGAGATGCATAATAGACTTTACAGAGTTGAACATTGGGATTAGTTGTGTGAAAGTGTCGAAGTGGGGAGACAATCCAACGAAGAGATGAGAGGTCTCCACGAGTCAAAGCATTTACATAGGCATATTCTGTCACCTCCTGAGGTTGTGCTGCAGAAGAAGGAACAATAAGAACTTTGCCAGACACACACTTGCCAGAATGAGTAAATTCCTTGTGCAATTGCTACCTCCCTGCTTCCATTTGCTCTCTAGAAAGCGTTTTCTTACCCTCACCCATACCCTAAATAACTCATCCCTCCCTGCTGGCACCAGAGCATGCTACTGCTCACTCTGACCTAGAGCAGAAGAATTCCAAATTATCCATTAAAAAAAATAATAAAAAAAATAATCGTAGGAACAATAGCCATTCGTTTTCTATGCAAAGTCCATTCAGACTCAAGTCCCTGCAAGTGATCCTCAGACCTCCAAGAGTTACCTTGCTGCAACGGGAGATGCCTGAAGGAGCCCCACTTGCCATCACGATACACATTCACCACGAGGTCCCTTTGAATAATCTTCTGCATCTCTGGGGAAGAACGGCTCATGGGTGGGACAGCTGATGAAGGGTTCAAGTTGGAAACAAACACACACCTAGAAGCAAAGAGTTGTCATTTGGTTTGTTTTGCTACAGGCCTAAAGAGAAGCTAACACAAAGATATCTCATCTCCAACTGTGGCTCAAGGGCATGCTTCCATACCTGATTCTGTGGCCTTCTGCTTCAAGGCGGAGGCAGTTTACCATTCCCAAAATTCCTGAGTTCCCACAACTGGTAGCAGTCAACCACACAGGCTGCTCTGATGGGTCAGCCAAGACCTCCTACAGGACAAACCCCAAATGGTTTTACTAGGAACCACAGAAAGGAAATAGCCTTTGTATTCTTAAGGCAGAGATAAATAACTCCTATTTTAAGAAAAGTAACTGAACACACACACACTTCATGTAACAATGCTAAGTACCTCACTTAGAAAGCGTAATGATTTGGAAATTCATAGAAGGACAGAATATCCCAAGCTGGAAGTGCCCCCTAAGGACCACTGAGTCCAACTCCTGGCCCCACACAGGACCAGTCCCATCACAGCAGATGGCTGAGAATGTTGGCCAGACGCTGCCTGAACTCAGCCCAGCTCGGGGCGGTGACCACTGCCCTGGGGAGCCTGTGTCAGGGCCCCACCACCCTCTGGGGGAAGAACCTTCTCCTGATCTCCACCCTGACCCTCCCCTGGGGCAGCTCCAGGCCGTTCCCTGGGGTTCTGTCGCTGGGCACCAGAGGGAGGAGATCAACGCCTGCCCCCTGGCTCCCCCTCAGGAGGAAGCTGTAGGCCGCCAGGAGCTCTGCCCTCAGCCTCCTCTTCTCCAGACTGAACAAGCCCAAAGCCTTCACCCTCTAGGTGTTCCTAGGTCTTCCCCTCTAGACCCTTCACTATCTTCTTTGCCCTCCTTTCAGGTATCCAGGACACAGGGATTCTCACCTTTAAGGAGTCAACCCACTTAAAATGGGTCTCATCTATTGGCAGAAAAACAGGTGTTTTGGCAGGGATTTGCCGGCGACACAGGAAAATAACTGAGCCAAAGAACGATTTCTTCATGGCAACCAGATTCAGTGATGCTTTGCTGAATAAGCCCTCCCACTGTGCCTGTCAAATCAGGAAAACACCCCAGCAATTAACAGGAAAGTCAAAAGTCAATTATAAATACAAGTCACATCTATACTTCATTTTGAGTCTCCTCAAAGACAGCTTCTCCACCAGAACAGGGACTGTCCCTCTTTCTCACTTTTGCTTGAAATCTTGGCATCTGTTCTGTATTGTCTCAGAACAAATATATGCTTGATTAACATTACAGTATTTTTTCCATGTCTAGACTATTTCTTCTTCCCTAGAAGATCCTCAGAAAGCAGTAGTACAAGTATTGCGAAGTTCTGGTTAGGGAACTAGTCTTACCATACTACCAGGTGTGCAAAGCATCGACCATGCTGTCAAATCCCACGGGGTATTTGAACATTTCTAGAACTTAATTCCAGCAGTAAGGCACACCTCCACAGACAAACACAACGTACAGATTCCAACACAGAAAATAACAGAAGTGGAAACACTTGAGTTTAGATGTTACCAGTCTATGTCATAAGCCCTGTCTGCAACAGAAAAAGTAAAGCAGGACAGAGGAAACATGGAAAACTGAGTCACCCAAATCCTTCAGCTGCGGGGGGACGGGGAGAAGCACATACACATGTAAGTTACACTGAAACATCGTTTCAAAAAAGAGAATGAAAATGCATATATGGCATACCCAGAATACTATCTGAATGAAATATAGATGGCTGCAGGCTCTTAAAAAGGCATCCATTTGCTTTTCCTATGCCAGGCACAAAACAGCAGAAAGTTTTTACAGCACGATCCCTTATATCAAGGACTAGGGACAGCGTCCCTATCTAGAAAACTAAGGACTACATTAAACCCTGCCCACTCTGGCCTGCGCAGTATGATTTTCTTTACAGAAGGTACATTCAACATGCATGTATCTCATCCAAGGGATTTGCTAATACCAGGCTACTGACATTTATGGCAGATCTAGATTTTTTCGATTTTTTCTGATCAGCTTCAGTAGCATCTCAGTGTCTTCTTTTTATCCCCCTCTTTACCGGGTAAGATGCAAAGCTGAAGAATTCGTCCTTTCTTCTCAAGGACGAATCTTTGCAGAAAGCAAAGGGCTAGCATCCACTGCAAAATTCAAAATCCAACTACCATGCTCCAGAATTATAAACAAAAAAAGTTAAGCTACTAGAGCTACTAAGCTACTCTCTTTTATTCTAGAAGAGGAGCCAAGAGGCTGCAGTCCTTCAAATCATGAAGAACGTGTATGTTCTGCAGAGGAGCAGTTTCTATTACTGCTTAGTCTAACAGCTGCCAAAAGGTGATGTCCCACTTCCCACCCTTACCCTAGCCACTCACTCTCCTCCTCTTGTGCCAGCATTACTATTAGCTCACCTGCACAATATACTGGTTTGCAGATACAAAGCAGACACCCTGCCCTGCCCCTACATACACACTTTCAAGGGCTTATTTTGTTGTATGTCATTAGGGGATTAGATAAAGTGGGGAGGAAGGGAAGGAAGGAGGAAGAAAAAGAAGTACAAGAGAAGCGCCTTCCCTTCTGGGAGCACTTCAGTGTTGGAAGTTCACTAGTTTAGAACTAGTTTGTGAAGTCTCAGTCCCTGACGTGATAGCAAAAGGAAGAGAGATATATTCTGAGACTGAAGCATTTTGGGATCCTACAGTGATAAAGCTGTACCCCATGCAATAATGCAGCACATTATTTTAGCTATAAAGCAATTGTCCTGACCAGTATTTTCATACAGATTATATAGATACACAAATGACAATGAATATTTTTCAATGCGTTAAGAAAGGCTTTCCTGAATGAACTCAGTTTACTTCCCCAACCTAGTGTTTTGAAATTCACAACTCTCCTCTTCTGAAGAAGAGTTAATTATACATTCCTGCAGAGGGCCGCAATGGAAAGTGATGTAAGCAACGTCTACTCAACATTCATAACAAGAACATCTGCAAGCAGCAGACTCCAGACTATCCACTGAAAAAGTTATTTGTCCTTCCAGGAGGCTTACCTCACTCAGGAAGCTGTGTTTCTGCTGTAGATCTGGACTTGTAAGGAAGCTGACAATTTCTCCAAGAGTTTCTCCTCTAAGAAGGGTGTGTAGCAAAACAAATCCTCCTTCTTTCACTGCAGCTGACAGATTAGAGAGAATTTCAGCCATGTTCCCTTGAGCACTTGTTGAATAGTTGTATACCACCAGGTCAGCATTGGTCAAATTTCCAGAAGGAAGGCTAGATGGATCCCACTGGCTAAAGGAAACTCCAGCATCTTGTAGCTCTGTTTCATTAGCTGAAAGAGTTTCCAGGATGCGGTCAGTGGCGATGTAGTCCACCTGCAACAGGGGCTGAGTATTGAGAATAGTTTTGACACGAGAGAACAGACGCCCACTTCCTGCAAGAGCCTGCAAGAGAGAAGGAGGGAGGAAAAGGGGAAACCAAGTTGAAACACAAATGATATCCAGAATTAGAAAACTGGAACAATAGAAGCATGCAATCATGATACTGGAAGGCCTAAAAACACTAGCTGTGATCCCATCCCACGCTTCCAGCTAACCTCTACTATCTTCATCCTGTGACTGGTCATGTTCTCCAATGCCACATCCAGGCAAGTCTTCAACTCTGAAGAATCTAGCAATCCATTTAGAAGAGGGTCATCCTGGAAATGCATTTTCTCTTGAGTCACGATCTGTTCCAGCTCAGAATGGAGGTTTCCATTCAGTTCCAGATGGCAGATTTCAGCAAGGATGTGCTGAAGGCCCTTCTGTATGGGTGAGCACTCTGCAGTAGCCACTGCAGCTTCTAGTCCAGGGATGACTAACTTGACCCCATGCACTGCCACCTTAGCCTGTAAGTTCTGGATCAGATCTACGGAATAGAAGGGGAAACGAAGGGTCAGATTTTCCAAAGATCTTTCTTCTTTTTGCCTCCATTTGCCATACCAGCCGATCAGCTCCACAGATGACAGCATCTTGCATCATTAGACTAGCTACAAAGATGTAGCACGTGCTCCTGTACAGTCACACAATTATGTGTTCTGCAGTAGTTGCAGCCCCCAAACAGTAGGTTTTATGGCAAGACAGTCTAAACCACCAAAAATACCTGTGGGAAGACTCTGACTGAAAGAGGGCAAACAAACAGAAAACTTCTGTCTGATTTTGGGAGTTACAGAGAGAAATTGTAAATTTTCAGAGATAAAAAAAAGTAACTTTTTTGGTGTGTTATAAATAGATGGAAAATAGCTCATCCTCACTGAGATCAGAAACAGCATTACAAAAATTAAAACAAAAATGCCACCGTGGCATATGTAAAAAATTTTGGGGACACTATTTGGACACAGCAGGGGAAAAAACAAAAAAAGAGACTTCTTTAAAATCTATTGTCAAGTCAAAGGATGAACGGGAAGACACTTTACAAATATTATAGAGTAACAAAATTGCTACCTCAAGGTATAGCAAAAATCATCACTAGAGTAAAAACTTAAAAGTACTCATTTTTTCCCTTTGATGAAAAGGCACTTAAAGCAATGAGCTGAGTGGCTGTCTCCCCATCCAAAGAGCACTGTACTAGGCTACCATTTTCACAATAGACTAAGCTACTCCTATTCTGTTCTTGCAGCAAACACAAACTTTTTTTGGCGTGCCTCACTAAACTACTTTCCCTCCTTGGGTATGCTCTTGTGTCCACAACCAAACAGGAACAGAGATGGTCAGCTTACCCATCTTGGCAGTTCACAGGGAAAAATCTCAACAAAACACCTTAAGACTTGAGGAGGTATGCTCTCCTGTCAGTGTTTGAAGCAACTAGGCTGGATTTCTCCTTAAAGATGATGTGTGCCTCTGCTTGCAGAGGGGGGTCATGCCATCTGACGCCTCATTGACTGTTACAGAAGAGTAGATGCCCCTCCCCACAGCTTTACTCCTACCCACGTTCTAAAGATACCTCATGCAGGAGTAGCTCTTAGTTTCTAGCACGTGTATAGACATAGGACTCCTGCTGAAGTCTTCTACAGAGATCAACACCTTATTTCTTGGATGTTCTGAAGTACTGTGAACAGCTTCTCTCAGACACTTCTATCAGGCTGGAAGCACTGTAGTGTGACAAGAAACCTGTCCCACTCTACCTTTGCACTGCTCCAAATAGGCATGAAGATGGACACTGGAAGACAAACAGTTGCTCTCAGTATAGGGCACAAAGCAGAATTTTTCCAGGGTGGGAGGGTTCCGTTCCTGTTGTCGTCGTGGTGCCACAGAAGCGTGAAGACCGTTGATCTGAACACCTCCTGCTTTAAGGCTATTAAGACAGCGGTCCACAACAACATTAAAAGCTGAAAGATAGGAAAGAGACACTAAGTCTGCATCAAACCTACAAGTACCTTATTCAAGGCGATCAGATGAATAACACTACGTCAGACTGTTGAAGAAGCCGCAGAATAGCGGCTTCTGTTACAGAGCTGCAGAATAGCTTGGAGACTAAGAGGACCCCTCAAAGTCCATCCTACTTCTTTGGAAATCATATAATCATCCACACAGCAGTCAAAGCAACTAGCAAAAGCCCAAGCATGAGACACATTACCTTCTACGTTGTCCTGGTATTGGCACACCTGCTCTTGATGCAGCACCGGGTCAATAACCACTGAGCGAATCCTGGTGGGTAAGCGTAGACTGCGCCCAGTCTCAGCTAAGATGATCACGTGTAGCAGGGAGTCAAGGAAGGTCACCCAGTTCCCATTCCATTCAACTTTCCCTGTGCTTGCTGCAGAAGAGGAAGGGGAAGCCTCGCTGTGACTTTGCCCATCAGCAGATGCCAGAAGTCACTGCTTATCAAATGCAGAGTCTGCTGTATGTACCCAGCTTCCCCTATAAACTCCAGTACTCCGTTCTATGTTGGAGATAACAGTTTTCCCAATGCTCTGTCACAACTCTTAGTGGTTCTCCATTATCACACAAAGTATAGTTACCACACAAAGCACAGTCAGGTGGACTGTTAATACAAATTGAATTAAAAGATCAAATATTCATCACTACAATAACCATGCTCATTATTCTGCTACAGATAGTAAATTCACCTTCACTGTTGCATTCCAGAACACCCTGGAAAGTTGGTCCATAATTATATCCACGCAGATGCAGCTCTTGGTAGACATCTTCTTTCAAGAGGCCAGACTTTGGGCTCATGTCTACTTGAGTCTGAAAGTCAACTGCCTGGTTATGGAAGTTCTTCAGAGCAGTGTTTTCCAGGAGGGAAATCTTCCCTGATTGGCACAGTAGCAAGAATAAGAGCCATCAGTGTACACAAATAATGGATTTAGGAGGACAGTACTTGTACTTCTTGCACTTACCACTCACAGACAGATTCCCATTCCCTGACACCTCAAAGCAGTGAGAAGCAGGCATGAGTCTTACTTCCAGCTGTATGGATCCTGCAAGAAACATTGAGGAAGACAGGACTGTGAGGTCATTCATTGCTACCGTCCTCAGAGCTTTCTTCTCCACCATCCAGAGACTGACTGCCCACAACATGTAATAAAGATGACCATACCATGTGCTACTTAACTGTATGAATTCACTTTGTTCAATCATGTCGCACTCTTCTTTATATTCTTTCTCCCAAGTTCCTCCTTTTCCCCTTGCATTTCTTTCCTCCCACTCCCTTCATCTTCACAGTTTTGCAGTTGTAACAGCACTCCTCACTCACCCTTTTTGGGAAGGATAGTTGCCTGATGAATTGTGACTTCTTCAAATGTAACAGCTGTTTGCTCCATAGCCATGCCAAGAGATCGTGCCAGAGTTCGCCAAGCCAGTACTAGGTACCCAGCTGCTGGGTACAGGACTCTGCCGTCAATGCAGTGACCAACCAAGTAGTGGTCAGGAGAGTCAGGACTCACATCTGTCAAAGAATAAAGAGCAGAATAAAATTAACAAAAAAACACCCAACAACCACACCACCCTAATAAAGAGGTCCTTTCCCCTCAGTGTCTACAGGAAGTTGCAGTGGTTTCCCCAACTACCCTGCCTGGCAATATGCAGCTCTTAGAACTACTGTGAGTCTGAATCAAGAGAGTTTCCTGCTCTGTTCATATTCTTTCATCCCATTGCAGAAGTAAACCAGGCTTTTACAACTCTAACCAAACTAAATATTAAGCTTCAGAAGATGTCTTCAAGATTACTGCTTTTAGTATTCTTTCCTCAGTTTTACAAAAGAAATGCAGAGGTAAAGCAGGAAAGGAGACAAACAAAAAACCCATTCAGGCAAACACACCAATATTGTAGACTGAAGCAGATGCAGAGCCTTTGGAACCTGATGGAAAGTCTTCAGCTTTTGCAACATCCCAGTCCTGGCTGTGGTCCCATTTAATGTATGGAGAAATAAGGGGTGTTCCCACTGGGACAGGGTATTCCACAAGTGGAAACAAGTTATTTCCAAGAACATTTATCCTAGGAAGACAAAAAGGATGAGGACAGTGTGTGCAAGGGAAGAGGGAGAAAACTGACCATAATACTTAGGTCAGACAGTAATTCATCTTGGGCTCCATGCCTGAGATTTCTCCAGGAGTACCACAAGCACTTCCTGCAGCCAAATTTGCAATTCGAACAGCATACAAGACGCAGAGTATATTTCCAAGAACTAGTTCTAGGTTCCTAGGCCTCCTCTTTAAAAGGCACCTTCCCAGCCCAAGCAGTCTCTAACCCAAGGCAACATTTCATAAGTGAGCATATTAAATATGTGAAGTACAGATGTACACCTTTTTTCTTTCCCCCCCCCTCCAGGTTTGTTGAAGGAGTATTTCAATTCTTGAAGACATGCATGCTAGAGAAGAGACCTAAATTCTCTCTTAACTGACACCCGACTCACCCTCCTCCCATAGTCTCCTTACCCAGTCAAATGAATCTTTCCAGTCTGTGTTAGGAAGAACTCCAAATTATTTTTGTGGTCTTTCTTCATCAAAGGTAGAATGGTGCAAGTTGGTTTCAGAGTTCTCCTCAAGATAGCCTGGTCAAGTAGAGTCCATAAATCACCAGTGGAAGGCATTACTTACTACTCTGTCTCTGAATTTTTCTCTATGCATTTCAAATCACTCTTGTTTCTGTGGTACGTGCTAGAACATATACCATTTTAACAGGGAAGAGGAAGAGCAGCACAATACCCTTCCAGCAATCCAAGAAGTTGCACTTCTGGTAAAGCAGAACCTACATAAAACATTCATGAAATTCTGCCAAAACACAAATCTCCCTTTCCCAGCAGGTTGTCAAGTGGAACCAAAAGCTGCACTTCAAGAACTGCCAAGAACACCCTCTCAAGCCTCAATTCATGCACACCACACACACAGCTTAGGCCCTTACTCCTGGGACCAGTCCTTTTAAGTCTGAAGCATCCTAGAGCATTTTCCAAGCAGCAGCTATTACATCAAAGAAATAAAATAAAATAAATGCAACCTTGAACATCTGACCCAAATTGTATCTCCTCTTCAATTTAATCCCACCGTCTCTAAATGGCAGAAGAAAGGCGGCGGGGATAAAAAAAAAAAAGAGAAAACCCACAACACGAAACCACACAAACAGAACACTCTCAAACCCAGCCAATGAAGTCTTTGGTCACTTGCATTAGAGACCAGAATGAAGTGCAAAAATCTTTTTATAGAGAAAAATATCTGCCTAATTTAAAAGCTCTGCTCCGATTCTTCCTTCAAGTCACTTCCAAAGCATAAGTAAGACTAACACGACATAATAAATATACACTACATTGAAACACAAAAGCACTGTATAATTATTAAACTTTATTCACAAGTAACTACGATTATTCTTAAGACTTTTGTCCTCTTGCATGCCACAGATCAAATAAAAATAAATAAATACAAAAAGAGACCAGTCCTTAAGACTTAAGGGACAGGCCCACAGCACTAATCTTGCACAGCAAGTGCATCGTCATATTCTGCATCCTCTACTATAGAGTTAATTCCACAAAGATTACAGGGTGGGGAGAAAGAACAATGATCTGATCATTAGGGGAAAGGAGTTTAATGAAGAAAGCAAGCTCCTGCGGTCTCAGGCTACTTGTCCAGAAGAAGAGAGGAAAACACCACTACCAGCCACCACCTTCTAAGACAAGAACCTCAAACCAAGTTCAGCATACAGATGGCGGTAACAGATTCTTCACAGAGCAGGCCTGTTAGTCTTGAATGTCTCCGCCCACCTCAGTTTTCACCCATACTCTCCATTAGATCCAAACAATGAACGACTTTTCTTAGTCAGCTGTCTGAACTGTGCAATAACTATCAGCTACCTGAAACCTACGGCAATGAATAAAGGCAACAATGTGAATGGATGAAGAAGTCTTAATGCATTGGGACCTTCTTAACCATTAACATACACAATGCCACCAAAAATCCAAATCAACAAAATAATCACACCAAAACTCACAAAAACCCCATCAAAAACAGTAACACTGTGTGAGATTCGAAAGTACTGGAGAGAGAAAGTTCTCAGAACTAGGTAGGAGCAAAAAAAAAAAGCAGTTCTTGCCCTAGTCCTCAGATCCTTAATCTCCTTCCTGCAGCAGCATAGCAATATAGTATCATATTGACACAATCAAATACAGTACCTGTAAAAGAGCATGCGGAGCAATCTCTACTACAACAGCGTTCTCTGGAACGTGCTTCAGACCTTCGTGGAACAGTACTGGATTCACTAGGTTGTTCACATGATACTCTGCAGAGGAATGCCTAGCCAGATCACTCTGCCACTGGGATTCAGGAATAGACGTACTGATCCATCGTGTTGAACGAGGTTTAGGATGTGGAATGACCTACACACAGATAAGGAAGAGGGACAGGAGGAAGAGTTACATGTCACGGATAACGATAAGACAGGCAAAAGCAAGCAGCCCCTCCTTTTCACAGGCCATTTTTCTCAGTTTGACTGCTCAGGACATCTTTCTGTCTGATGCCATAGGCCTTCAAACCTTAGGTCTCAGAGGTCTAGATGCTCATCAACACATTTTCTCTTTCTCCTAAAGGAAGGAACCCACTTAAGCTCAACATCATCTATACTCAAATCCAGGTGGTTGAGCATAAACAGGCAGTAGTTTGGCAACATTACCTTTCTGAGGGCACTGAGCAGCACTGGTGCAATAGATGCCATGTAATAGGAATGAAATGCGACTCCAGCAGTGCGCACCTCCTTTGCGAACACACCATCCTTTTTCAGTGTGACTACAAACTCATGTACGGCATCCTAAGAGCAAAAATACAAAGTGAATCAAAAATAAAAGCACACAACATATTTGGGATGTCTATGAGTCACTATACTCCCCCATATACTCTTCACCACTTGCTACTTATGGGGAGCCATATCTGGATAAGGTTATTGCCCTTCTCAGTCTTATAATTTATCACTTGTTATGCCCATGGCTATAAGGCTATTCAGCATAAGAATTTTTTTATTACTAGTTTACTAAGGAACCAATATCACTGCCTCTTACAAAATACTTGGGTGTTTAAGTTTATACAAAGCACCATATCCCCTCCCACATTAATCCAGCTCCCCTTTCAAGCATCTGAGCTTTAACTCAGCTTCACGCTTTCTTCACACCAGAATTTCACAGGTCTTAATCACAAGTCCAGCATGCACCGTATCAGTTCCTTGCTCACCAGAGGTCCTGAAACAGTGACAGTATCTTCAGAGTTGTGACAGGCTGGTACCACATTTGGAGGACAGCGTTGCCTACATTCCTCCCATGTCAGACCTGCAGAAGGAAGACCTCAGGACAATTTAAGTGTTTCCAGCACTGAGCCTCATAAGGGGAGGCATTCTTAACTGCACAATCACTGCGCTTAATATGGTATTTTGCAAAACTGCAAAGGATTCTTAAGAGAACAACAGACATCCCCCTCCCTTCCTCAAGAGTGGTTCTGCAAAAGCTAAAGATATTTATCTCAGGGCTTTAACATGACATTTATCCTGTGATATTGATCACAAAACTAGATGACTGGACTTTTGTACCATCCCATTAAGGGATGAGTGGGGGAAACCCACATACTTGCAAAGAAGCTACAGAACTGGTTGTTTTGTCTCATCTTGCCCTTAGCAATCCAAACTAGAGCAGGAGACAGAACACGTAAGCTTGACTTACAGAAGCCAAAAGCCACAAAATATCCACAGAAGTCAACTCCTCCAGAGGCTTAAACTAGCTTAACACATGCAGCATTTAGTGATATATTACATGGACACAAGTCACAGAAAGAACTTGAATTTATCATTGGATCACAAAAAAACATTATATGCTGCATTTTGAGATAAGTTCTGTGATAAGTATAATGTATTTAATATCAAGGAGAAGAAAAAAAGAAGGTGCTAGGTTAGGTAGGTAGTCCTTCGGAGCATTAGCTGAACTAAGAATTCCAGAATTATAACACATAATCTAGTCAAACATGCTGCATTAGATCTGCAACAGCTCTTAAGCATTTCAGCTTTTCATTGACCACCGCATCCAATACGAAGAAACAGCAGAACTACAATGCTACCAATAATATTTTATTTTTAAACATTTAAGTCACCATGAAACCACACCATGAAGAAAAACTGCTGGGTCCAAAGTTCAAAATTTCACCCAAAAGAGGGCAAAACTATGACTTACAGAAACACTAGGGAAAGCTTGTTCAAGCAAAAGCATCCTCTTAAGCGCTATTATGCCCAAGTAAGTTCTAACAGCATTAAGTTCCACTAGCCAGGTGCCCACTACATAACAGTAGCTTACTGGTTTCATGTCTCATTACTCTTGCAGACAATCAGAAATATTTTTCTAAAATAATTCTAAGATATGTGTGTGTGTACACATATACACATACTATATGTATGTGAGTGTATATATATACACATATATATATATAAAAACAGAGAGAGCAAGCACGAGTAAGTGTGAGAGTGAGCCTGCAAGCAAGCCTAAGGCACTGAGGCTTGTGATTTTCCCCTCTTTTCTAACAAATTATTGATCGGGTCTCCGTCATTAGTCACCCATCAATAAATCTCTCCACTTCCATTTAGTTTTGGAATGAGTAACAAAGTTCTGCTGTATTCCAGGTCAGAGATTACTACCATTATATCAACTTCAATATTTAATAATGTGTTCTAGACCAGAAGAAAGAGAAAAGAGGCAACAGTAGCCAAAATTTTACAGACATGATTGTCTCCACTAACACATTTCAGAGCCCAATTTTATCCCAGTGCCATACAGCAGAGATCAGGTGTACTTTCCTCTATCACTCTTTTGGTAGTAGTATACATACCAACAGCAGCCATTCCTCCTGGGGGCAGTTTGGCCTCTTTAACACATCGTCCCCGCCAGTAAGCGGCAAGAATGACTTCTTCATGACTTAAGGAGTTATCTGCATAGCCACAAGCTAGTTCTCCCACGGAGTGGCCCAAAATCCCATCAGGTTGCAGACCTGCAGCCTTCAGCATATCAATCTGGGCAATCTGCAAGGAAAAGCAGGATTAGCGATTCCATGACAGAGTAAGCAGGTGTCAGGCCTCAAAGGCACAGAGCAGTAGTGAGTACATTACAAAATGGCTTTCTGGTACACTCTTCATAGCCTCGTTACTTCCCCCTGCCCTCCCCAACCACAGCTTCAGCCTCATTTCAAAGCTATCCCAAGAATTGTTGTGACTCCAGTATTGTTTGGGCCCCTCCACTATGCAGCTTTTCATCAAGATCCTATTTCCAACATCAGAAGATTGCCAAGAGCGTGTCTGTACAACGTACGAGGCAAGACCAGCTTTCCAGATCACTTTAAAAGCTCTACTCCTAGTTTATTAAGGAGCAATGAATCCCACATTAATACTCAGAATTAAGAGACTTCATTTAGCATCACATGTAATTCATTTGCAGAACAAATTTTAGAAGGTATTCTATGGAACCTTGTTCCTTGGCACAAACATTTACATGACACTTAAAAGACATCCCTTAGTCTCTTAAAAGGAGAAACTGCCCCACATACATACAGATGCACATACAAATCAGTTTAGATTAATATTCATCCAAGCACCTTGGAAGTGGCAGAGCCCAAAACTGTCAAGGGTGCAGTGCGCTCCCTCCTTTCAGAGGGTTATTTCTAACAGCTATCATTTGCTGATTACACAAGACAAGCTTCCTTCAATCAGTATGAAGTGTTACCAGCCAACTAGATCACTAGCAGAGTGAGCTTATGTGGACTGAGTCCATGACTCCTCCACCAGTCATTTCAGTCTTACCTGAATAGCAGCTAGTCCAACAAACGCATGGACAGTATCATCAAAAGTGTTCTCATCTGCCTGCAGAAGCAGGTCTGAGACCTTCAGGCCTGTGTTTTTCAAAGCTTCGTCCGAGCGCAATATTGACTGGTGAAACAAATCCAACTTCATAAGGCTCAGGCCCATACCTTTCCACTGGGTTCCCATGCCTGCAGGATAGGCAAGGGGAAAGCAAGCTTTAGTAATACTCCATAAAGGACTTACTCCAGTAGCAAGATACTAGCAAATTCTAAGAGAAAAACATTGTACGCTTCTAACATCCTCTAAACTAGATACCACTTTTTAATTTTCCTGGACTTTGCTATCATCAGAAGTAAAAGAGTTGGAAGGATTAGATAAAACACTGGAAACACGAATCTCCTGGATATATCACAGGGCTGGAAGATATTTCCTCATGCTAGAGTGGAAAACATTAGAGCACAGAACCCAATTGCTCAAGCCCCAGATGTACAGAGGAATGCAGAAGCCTGGACCCACTGCTGCACACCTACCTGAGCAGATGTACCAGAGCGGTCTACCAGACGCTTGAACTTGCTGAACCTCTTTTATGTCACTCTCAGTACCAACTAGTGTGTAGCCCCTGTAGGGCATGGAGGATACAGGAACTGTAGAGATATCACTGAGCAGGCTTACGAATGGGCTGCATCTTCCATGTTTTCTGCTCTGTTGAATTAGTATTTCCACAGCTTCCTGGGTTCTGCCACAAATTTGAACCAGTCTTGGCAGGTTACAAGTCTCCAGAGGCTGGTGTTTGTTCTCATTTGGCTTCAGAATGACATGAGCATTAGCACCTCCAAATCCAAAAGAGTTGATACTGACAAAGCCACCTTTCACTGGCGTGGGTTTACAAACTATCTCCAAAGAACCATCTTGTAAGGCAGGAATATCTGGATGTGGGGTATTAAAATGAATATTTGGAGCCCACAGCCCATGTTCCAGAGAAAGAATGACCTGGAAGAAGAAAAAAAAAAAAAAAAAAAAGAGTGTTCTGTGTTCCACATTTTCTGAAACTTTTTTTGTTGTTAGTGTTTCACTATCACTGACCATGTAGCATACGCTGAAGCAGCTCTCTACGTTTGGATAAAGGGACACTTCAGAGAATAGCATTATCGATGCTACTGAGGTAGTACCTACTTTCCCTAGGTAAATTTTAAGTCCATGCAGGAAGTCAGCAGTGAAGCTGGGGGTGGCAGCTTTAATTTTATCTTTTTCTAACTGAAAAGCCATGCAGTCTTGCTGGAAAAGCAGTCTAGTTACTAAGAAAAATCACATCTTTTCTCTCCCCTTTCAGATCGTGTCCTTTCATCACACTTCACTTCAATCTCCCCCCAGTCACACACCACCACACATGCTCTTCCTTATCACAATAAAGGCTTCCATTTCTGCCTTTGCTACAAGAAAGCCAAGCTAAAGCACTGGTAAAGGAGTTTGCCTGCCGCTTTGCACACATTTGTTGTCTTCTTGATCCAAAAAAGCAGGAACAGCAGACTAGTCTGAGCTGGCCGAGCCAAAGAGAAGTACAGAAACAGTGCAGGTTAGAATAGTTGTGCCAAAAAAGCAAGAGCTCCCTTCTCTCAGCAGCATCTCTACAAACAGCCCATGACATCAAGTCCATACTCCTGTGGCACAGCAAATCACAAACTACAAGGTCAGTTGCAAACACTGTGCTCTGTATGTTTGGCAGTTCCTTCATCACCTCAAGATGTCAGAGAAACAGATACTGGTTTGGGAACTGCTCTTCCAAGTTGACTGTCACACATGGCAGCCTACCTGGAAGAACAATCAGCATAAATGCATGATTTCAACTCCAGTCAGCATGTTTAAAGTTGCAGTCTAAATGTTTTCATGCATGCTGTCCTACACATAAATACTATGAACTCGATGTTGCTTTACACAGTGTACATACTTGTACTTTTAAGTCTGCCACATCTTCTACAGAAGTCTGAAGTACAATACAGAGAGCATAGACCAGAGCCACCAAGAAGCTTTGTCTTTGCTGTACAGCAAGTAATTAGACAGGCTGAGCAGTTTAAAGGTGCAGTTATCATTCCTTCTATGAAGAAGGAGTCAGAGAGATGCTGAAAAAGGTAAACTTTCTTCTACAGACACTGCTGTCCCCACGATTTATTTGTAGATGAGGCTATTCACAGCCTCAGTGTATATATTCAGGTCAAAATAACCACTTTAAAGATTCTAAAATTACAGCAGCAAGTGTATGCGACTTCAATTCACGTGGCTCAAAGGCTGTCGGTAATAGGCTTACAACCAAATGTGAACATTAGCTAGCTCTCTGCTAAGCAGTTTAGCAGCCAGAGCCAATGGATGATTGTCTGCTACAGCAGTAGTTACCAGGCTGGTTGCTAAGACAACCAGTTATTCACACTGGTAGCCCCATCCCAGAGAACTCACCTGGCTTCTTGCCAACACAAGGGAGAAGAGGAAGAGATGATGCATCCCTGACAAACAGCCTGAAGGATCAGCTGCTCTTTTGGTACTGAAAGCCTCTTAGCTTTGGTCATTACCAACTACTCCAAACATGTAAATCCATCTACTTGTGCACCCCTCAAACCCAAATGACTGACAGCAGAATTCTGCTGTAAGGTCCACTGTAACGATACTCATGAAGTGATCCCAAAGCCTTTATTCTGAGCAGTTAGGCTCCTGTAGAGTTTAGTAGGAAGGCGGAACTAAAGTGCACACGCATGTACATACCTGTGTGCACACAGCAGAGGGCCACCTGGGCACTTGTGTGCGCAACAGACACTTGAGCTTTTACAAGTATTTGCGGATGAAGCAAGAAGTAGATAATTAATGAGAATCACCTGAGTACTTCTCATTACCAGTGAACATTTTATCCTGGATCACTGCAAGTTTTCCTTAAAACAAGCAAACATTTAACGCACACACCCCCGCCCCTGTTGTGGGGGGGCCCTGGGGGCCTTTCAAGCCACCTGTTACCTTAGCTAATGCAGCAAGCCCAGAGGCAGGCTCTGGATGACCCATGTTTGACTTGGTTGATCCAATCAACAGAGGCTCTCTCTCACATTGACAGAAGACATTTACAATGCCATTTATTTCCTGTGGATCTCCAACCTAGTACAAAGAGAATCAGAACGGCTGTTAGCTAGCACTTCTAAAACACATCGCAGAAGAGAAATGTGAGAGATTAAGATGTGTGCACAAAATCCAGAAGTGGTGAAGCCGTACATGTTCTAGTAACTGGTAGAAGGGAGAAATATTTTAGAAAAACAAAGAATAATTTGACGGAAGAGTGTAGCAAGTAATGTAAGGAAAAAACGTAATGGAGGAGAAAACACTCCAGACCCAGAGGGGCTATGCTGACCTTGGTGCCTGTCCCATGAGCTTCAACATACTCCACTTCTTCAGGTTTGATACCACATTCTCTGTACAAAGAGCTGACCAGCTGCTGCTGCATCTCTCCAGATGGGTATGTCACACCTAGAATCAAAATTACTATCAATTCCTCTTTCCTATCAGATGCTTTCTGTTCTGATTTTAGCACCCTTTCAACTGCTTGGGGTTAGCACGTCAAAAAACAAACCCAAACTTTTTTTTTTCCCCCCCAGGATTTACACCATCATCCTTAGCACCAAACACAGTAAGTCCCTCAGGCTCTTTGTAAGAGGAGCGGAGAAACCAGAAAGGGACCTAAAGCAATGAATTAGACTAGCGTGGAAAGCTATTGGTTAATGCAATACTAGGAGATGTCTAGAACAAGCAGAACATGGTGTCTCCGTAACTGGAGAGTAAGACAAATGGGACAGCGGTAGAGAAAGAGCCTTACAGTCACAACATCACCTACTTTTCCACCATCAATGCAGAAGTTACTGCAGAGATGTCCTGAGGAAGGCTAAACTAGCAGCAGGACACTCCTGTTACTGTACACAGTAAAAACCACCACTTGCCTCCTTCAACTTCTTTATAAAATAGAGTCCTGAACTTTGCATTACCAGAACAGAGAAAACCAAACAATAAAACAAAAAACCCCAAACCATTTCACACATCTAAAGAACCACCCCACAACAGCCCATTTTTGATGGCAAAAAAGTGTTTAGCCTGATCAGTTCTGCAGGTATCTCATCTTCAGAGCTTCTACCTTGCTCCTTAAAGCCATCAGTGTTAGTTCCAGCATTGACTATTGTGGCATAGATCCGCTTAGCCATAGATCTCTTGGTCAAAAGAGCAACAACCGCAGCTTCAGAGCGACAATATCCATTTCCTGAGAGCAGGGAGAGAAGAACAAGTCACTAATTCTGCTCTTCTTTGAAAAAAAAGTTGCAAGATACCAAGCAATAAGGTCATCTCATTCCTGAGCTACCACTTAGAATAGACCACTTAGAGTATGTCTGACGTATCCATTTCTTTTCTAAAAATTCATGCCCTAAAAACGCTCGCTGCTCATCACAAACGATGGTAACTTTCCATCAAGAGACAGATATCTCCTCTCCCCAGTGACTCAGGAATGAACCACAGAGTTTCTTCCCCACGGTTAGTTTTCCAGGTTCAGTGGAGCATGCAACACAGATCAGGTCTAGGCAATGTCCCAAACAGGGCACCTAGGAAGAACTTTGAGGCCAGTTCTTTGCTGTATTACAAGATTACTTAGTCACAGACTCCACGCTAAGTTCCTTTCATACAACACTACAATCTTTTGTACCAATGCCTTACCTGAAGCATCAAAAGCCTTGCAGGCACCATCGGGACTAAGCATACCCAGTTTCATGAACTGCACAGAAGTGTTGGGTTTCAGCAAAAGGTTGACCCCTCCTACTAGGGCTGCACTGCACTGTCCGTGACGAATTGCCTGGTAAGCATTTTGCAGAGCAACGAGACTAGAGGAGCAGGCTGTGTCAATAGTTAGGCTTGGTCCTTACAGAACAGAAAGGGAAAACAAAAAAGTTGGGTTTTACTGTTTGCTTCCTGGAGCTGCTCTCCAAGAACTACAGGATGGGATCACAAGAGAAACATATCAAAAAAAGAAAACCAAAACCCAAAACATTAAATAAGAGCTGTTTCGGAACATAACAGGTAATCCTGATACAATGGGAGACAAGCATCATCTCTGCCTGCTTAAATGGTAATAAGGGATTAAAAAGGTGGAAAAAAAAAATAATCTGCAAATAGTTTGGCTTTCAGGGTATTTTTTAAAATTCCATCTATGCCTCCATCAAAGAAGTGATATTGTAGAATAGAATAGAATCATTAAGGTTGGAAGAGACCTCAAGGATCATCCAGTCCAACCGTCCGCTCACCACCTATTAACCACTAAACCATGTCCTTCAGTACTGCATCTAACCTTTCCTTAAACACCACCAGGGATGGTGACTCCACCACCTTCCTGGGCAACCCGTTCCAATGCCCGACCACCCTTTCCCAGAAGAAATTTCTCCTCATCTCCAACCTGAACCTCCCCTGGCGCAACTTGCAGCCATTCCCCCTAGTTCTGTCACTAGTTATCTGCGAGACGAGGCCAACTCCCAGCTCACCACAACTCCCTTTCAGGTAGTTGTAGAGGGCAATAAGGTCACTCCTAAGCCTCCTCTTCTCCAGACTAAACAAGCCCAGTTCCTTCAGCCACTCCTCATAAGACCTGTGCTCCAGACCCTTCACCAGTTTCGTTGCCCTTCTCTGGACACGCTCCAGGGCTTCGATGTCTTTCTTGTGGTGAGGGGCCCAAAACTGGACACAGCACTCGAGGTGCGGCCTCACCAGGGCTGAGTACAGGGGGACGATCACCTCCCTGCTCCTGCTGGCCACACTATTCCTGATACAGGCCAGGATGCCATTGGCATTCTTGGCCACCTGGGCACACTGCCAGCTCATGTCCAGGCGAGCATCAATCAACACCCCCAGGTCCTTTTCCTCTGTAGAGCTTTCCAGCCACCCCGCCCCCAGCCTGTAGCGCTGCCTGGGGTTGTTGTGGCCAAAGTGCAGGACCCGGCACTTTGCCACATTAAACCTCATCCCGTTGGCCTCTGCCCAGCGATCCAACCTGTCCAGGTCCCTCTGCAGAGCCATCCTACCCTCCGGCAGATCGACACAGGCAGGTCTCATCTGCTTCCCCATTCTCACCAGTAAAAGTCCCTCCTCCTTCCTGGTGCTACCCTTGCTATTATCTCTGTTCTCTGCTGCTCTTCAGAGAAATTCCCATCCCTCCACTCTCTTCAATGCCACACATGGTTCAAGTCATGTCTATGCCTCCAGTTGCGTAATTTTGGTGGCTCTCCCACTTCACTCAAAAAGAGCCAACTGTTCCACTCAGTTCGTCTCTGGGCTAGCCAGCTTCTACATGGCTTGATACCAAATAGCAGTGTAATGGCCAAACAGAACTTTATGCCTTTTTAAGAAGGTCTCCTGACATCATCATCTTTCAGATGAAAGCCGACTATGCCCATTAGCAGCAACTGAGTTAAAGCCTTACAATGAGTCCTTATCACACTTACTGCGTTTTCTGCTTCTCATATGCCTCCTTACAATAGTTATATGCTACTTTCTCATCTCAAAAGGGGTCTACATCACCATATCCATCCCACTCCTCTACAGAAACCATGGTACAATCATGTTCAAATTGCAATTGTTGATCAGCACTGACAGATTTAGGGGCACCTACCTGTTAAGTCGTAAAAGTAGGAAATCCTGTTGGCAAACATAGCACGCTGGCAGCCAGTCATACTGTATCCCAAAAGCTCTTCTGGATCTTGGCTAAGGGCTTCACCAGCTTCTGACCCACTGGCACCAATCCATACACCTGTGTCCGTTCCACGGAGGGTGACTGGATTAATACCTATGGGGATATTGGAAGGTAGATTACAGGAGACAAACTGGGGAGGTATCAGGTACACTGACACCACTTCAGGAACTATGACTTACTGTCCCTTTCTGGCAAGGCTGCAGCATTGTACCCTTACCTATAGTTACCTTTTATCTGTTTCAACTGCAGACCTTACAAGTTTCACTGCAGACTCCACCAGAACTTTGATACTGGCTTTTGGCTAGAACGTACTGTGCCTAGAGACAGATCTTCAGTTTCGCTGGCCATTGCTAGAGCCTTGTGTAAAAAAGTGTATGGACTACGAAAGACAAATGCTGATCAGATAAGCTAACAGCAGACATCCAGTGCAGAGAAACGGAGCAGACCAAAAGGTCAAAATTACAGCACTTGGAATGTCACGTGAGCACATGAATACCTATCTCTAGTCACACACAAAGTCCAGTTCTGGAGTACAAGACAGAAAGGAAAATTCTTAAGCGCAAAAACCAACCAGAACAAGAAACTCCTCTCTAGAAAACTGCACAGCAAGCTTAACTGGTAGCAGTCTACCATTTCTTCTCTGTGCTTCAGGAGTCCTGGAGACAAGCAGAATACTCAAGCCTCCAGACTGAGTCTCAGCAGCAGAGGAACAAGTGCTGTTAATTTTAGTAAGTCAGTACTAGTGAGGCAGTTCCAGTTTTTTCCCCATGTGCTTTTTATGCTCAGACATGAAACTGATTAACATGAAGAATGAACTTTTTGACTCAGTGGGTAATTAACTCAAAAGCTCAAGACACTGGCAGTGATGGAAGAAAGAGCCTTCTATTTCTGAAAGCCCACTTCCAGGGCAAACCTCCTATAGGCCACAAGTTTTCCATGACCCTGGCCAGACAGGAATATATCAGGCCATCCACCATCCTTTTAGACCAGGGATGAGAATTCTAACTAAGTCTTTTGCACTACAAATATGCCTTTAACAAAGGGATCTATTACGGTATATTAGTGTAGAGTAGAACATGTAAACATTCTAGAACTGTTGACTGTTTAAGTGTTTCTGTCATACCGGCCATACTGATACAGGTAGAGATTTGCCAGGGCTCAGCACAGATTTCCTAGTTTGAGTTCCAGAGAAAACAGCTTTGTTCTAACCGCTGTACCAATTCTTTGGTCTCTTTCTCTAATGTGATGGCTTTCTCTTGTTAGAGATGTCACCACACAGGTGCATGTCTGCACCTGCTGCACAGGGAGAATACAGCACAATTCTCTCTCTTCAGTCACACAGCTGCTTACCACCATCCAAAATAGCTTCATAAGAAACTTCCAACAGCAAGCGAAGTTGAGGATCCATTGTATGAGCCTGTTTGGGGTGAACCCCAAAAAAGGATGCATCAAATTTGCTTAGGTCCTTGAGCTTTCCATTTCTCTTGGGTAGTCCATAAATTCCTGAGAAGAGGAATTCAACACTGAGTTACAGAATACATAAGTTTTTAAGCAGCCACCAACTGAGACAGTGCAGAATGACCACAGCTCGTTCTCAATTACATGTGAAAACTCCCTTGCCTGACGCAATACCCAGAGTGCTGCAAGAATATCTAGCTACCCTCCTCTCAGAATCTCGTTTGGAAATGAGAATACTGCATTAACAAAAACAATTGTCTCATGGATATGGGAGCAAAAGACATGTATCCAGTTGAAGGATTTTGCTTTGGCAAGTTGTGCCAAGCGCATAAGCAGAGTCCAAATCAGTGGTTCCAATCAGTCACCAATTAAAACAAAAACTTCTTTTCACTTCTACAAATCGCTAGCTTGAATTGGATAAACATGTGATAAACACTTCAGAAAGACAACCAGACAGAAAAGAACATTGTAAAAAGTCCTAAGTCACAAGACTGCAGTCCCTGGGCTACTTCTGAACCCGGAAAAATACGAGAGCCACCTTACTGCCACAGCTACCAACAGCTAGTACAGGATTCAAGTTGCCCAGCTGGTCTGTCAGAGTGTTCCTTTATTTGGAAATAAGCTACAAATTATTTATAAGCTACTACTGCATGGGACAAGATAGTATAAAATGGATTGCGTGAGACCTTTATGACCGTGTTCTGTTCCTGAATTTCTTGATCATATATCAGAAACCCAGCTCTAGCAGGGTTTTGCATCTGATAAAGCCTTTCCTTTTGTAGGAAAACAAAACTTTTCCTTTGTAAAACACTCAGAACTCAGAGCTCCAAAAGGAGAGACAATAGGCACTCACCTGGTTTCCACCTCCGATCATCCTCTGTGACCATATCAACTCCATTAAGCAGGTTCTCCCAAAACTCTTCCAAGTTCTCTGATTCTGGCAGCCTTCCTGCTATGCCTGCAATCACCACGTCCTCCATCTCTTAACTTCTCCCTGTTGCCGAGATCCACAAAGCAGTAAAACTAGTAAGATTTCACACAAAGAAGGAAAGTACGTGTGTCTCTTGTCTTCCTGACATGTTGTGACAAACAAGCATATTTGCAGGAGAACACCCACACAGGAACAGCCTAGAGTCTCTACTAAAAAGAAAATTTTAAGATCTCCCAACTAATCAAATGGATCATAAGATCCATGGGGACAATGAGGATGAGAAAATTGATCCTGAAGGAGCGTCAGGCTCCAAGAACCACTGGTTCCTACACGACAACCAGAAAATGAACAGGTCTAGCTCTACCAAATGCAGAGCCTCTGTGAAGTCAGCAAAGAAAGATTAACATGCTGGAGCAGAGGTGGGTGGAGAAATTATGAAATACATATAGTAAAATACATAATTACAAGGCAAACCTAACAGGTAGCAAAACAAGTTCTACAATCATTCCAAAGTTAAATGCTAACTCAAGAATCAATAATCAGAAAGTTTATTGAAGAGGAAAAACACACCCCAAAAAAACCCCCACCACACTCAACAAAAACCCCACACAACACAAAACCAACAACCAACCGCACCCCTAAAACCACACACACAAGAGAAAATCCATACGAAAGCAGAAATATTACAATACTACTTTGCATCATTTTAAATACCCAGAACAAGAAGTAAGTTTTACATGTAAAGTGTTTCCCAATTGCAACCTGCACTGCCACACATTTAGAGGGCTGGGAATGGGGAACCGAGTACACATGATACAGAGTGGTGCTTTAAAGTAAGAGCTGGCAGAACATATCTGGATTCCAGAAAAACTTTAGAATGTACTTTTCTTGCAACAACAGCTAAGACTCCAATCTCCCATACCACAAGAAAACATTATGCTGCATAAGGCAGTATGGCAGGCTGTCTATACAGATCACAACACAGTCACCACACTAATTTATTTCCTATTTCAGAAAAAAATGTATTAACATCTAAGCAGAGAAGGCAAATTAACCTGATGTTTCAGTTAAGTTCAAATTATAGTCTGCAGATCCTAGGTAAACAAGTTAAAGGAACGGAAAGAAACCTCTATATATGCATATGGATTATTCCTTTATATATATTAAAAAAACCCCACAAGTAACTGTGGCTGCATGAACAAAGTCAGTAAGCATTCACAGTACCTCCTTAAATAATCCTTCTGCGAAGCAGAGGCAAAATAGTCTTTAATGGGTGAAATTTTAATAAATAAAAACCACAAAGAAAACTGGGTATCCATATAGCTAAAAGCCTGCCTTAATAACTTGGAAGGAAAGACTTTCCTATGGAAGACCTAAAGTTTGACTTCCATCACAGATTATGCTCTTTAGTGTCACGCAGGCACTTCGCTCAAGCGCTGCAGGTGCTCAGTCATCTCCGCCACAAAACACACTAACAGATACTCTTAGATGAGCACTTCATAGTCGTTTTTTCAACCCAAGACACTTCATTTAAGCACAGGTTTACAGGCTCTTTCAGGAGATCCTGATGCTTCTGAGCAGGAAACAGGCCTCTCCCATCCACGCACTGCTCAGGCGTAACACCTTCCCGTAGCTGGACGAGGCTGGGATGCGCAGAGGGAAGGCAAAGCCCTCTGGTTAGCTGAGGTGTAGCCCAGCCAGAACACACCACCCACAGAGGTTGCCTGATTTTTCTACCCTTCTTTCCTTCAGTGGTTATCTTGATTCAGATCTGCGGAGTAACTGTGGAATTGCACACTGCCGAAGGAGAAGCTATGACTGCCTCACCCAGCCCATTCCTTCTGGGAGCAGAAACAGACGCGTTCCCAAAAGGACATCTTGGGCTTCTCAGGCTTAGGCTAAACACCCAGACAACAGAAGTTCCATTCCACTCTGGTCACTCATATGAAAAGGGAAACTCATATGAAAAGAGCCAAACATGCAAGGCCCTTACTGAGAAGTTATCCCCCAAAACTGAAGTTGGCAGTAACAGGCTCAGTCCATTCTGCGCTGAAGAGAAGCCTCTTGGTTTTTCCACTCACATAAATCTAGTAAGTCAGATTTATTATTGGTGTCACCACTGTACCTGGAAAACCCAACGAAGGGCCACAACTCCACCATACTTGCGGCAGTTCCACGCTAGGGGCAGCGGAAGAATGGATCTTGGGCACAAAGCTTACAATCTAAGAATAAGAGACCTACAAGATGATACTGTGATTACTATTGAATTTTATGCCTCAGCTGTTTGGGCAACGATCTCTAGGGAGAGAAGTATAATATGTATTCCAGGGGACTGAAACATCATTTCTGGGCCTGTTCCTTTCCATCTCGCATGCCGCTCCCTGGAGTATCAGAGAAAACTCTGTCCAGGTACGACCAATCTTGACAAAATGTTCTTCTGAGACAGTGAAGTAATGGAATTTATCAGCAGAGCAATTTCTGCCAACATGCCATGAATGCAGTTGTGCAAGACTGTGCCAAAGGTGGAGAAAAAGAGATGCTGTAGTTAACAAAATGTGGAAGAACAAGGAGCCAAGAAGTTAATTTTAGCTGGGTGAGTGGGCAAGAGTAGCCACAACTTAAGGATTTTTATAAGCAAAGAACTGGAAAGATTTAGACTTGACACAGAGAGCTCTAAGATAACGTACAAATCATGGAATTAGCAGCAGACAGCAGAGATGATTTGTTGTGGAAAACAAGAGTGAAGAGAGAAAAAAAATCATTAAGTCATGCCTGATTAAACAGCAGCTAAAGTAGATGTTACAGCTACCAACAAAGTCCTCGGCCTTTCTTGACAGATAATAAGCAGGTAGACCATTTTAAACTTGATTGACTTTACGCCCAAACAGCGTACTGTATTACTTTATCATATTAGAGACTAATTTTTTTCTGCAGAGCATTTTTAGACTATACACGTTAAACTGACAGGTTTTGAAGTACAGTGCATAGCACAGATCAAAAAAGAAAAACTAATTCTACAGCTGTTTTAAAGGAGATGGGACTACAGCAAATACACAGAAGAGATTGTTCCTACTACATTTGATCAGCAAGGTGATCAAGAGCAACAGGTCAAAAAAAGGACACAAAGGTGACAGAGGGACAAACAAGACTCTCCCATTTTTAAGGCTGTGTTTTCTTAGATCCAACCAAACATCTGCCATCCTATTTTCCTGTCTACCCCACAGTTTTGCTTGAATTAATTCTCCGAATTCTTCCCAGACAGCCTGCATTTTTAATCAAGGGGAGAGAGGCAGACACACACCTTCCCCCCCATCAGTCTGACAGATGCCTCAGTTAAGCACAAACTACCCCCTCACTGGATTTACACAATATTTTTTGGCAATGATACAGTGCTGCTGACTCATTCAGTTGGTGACTGTAATAACTAACAATCCTTTCTGGTATTGACTAGTAACAACTTTCATCACTTTATACCTGTGCTCTGGTTATCTACCTCCCACATTAGCCATTTGACAAGGTTGGTTTGTTTACTGGTGCCAGCTCCTTTCTCCAACCACGCTACACCTTCTTAACCTTGTTCTCTGTGTATCATGTCAGCTTAATGCTATTATCAAACTCACTTCCAAATTGAAATACTGTTCTCCATTGTATTTAAAACATTTGTTTTTCAGTACCTCATTAATCCAGCACCAAAAATGAAAAGTATTTATCATTGCTTTCCACCGTCCATGGCAGCTGTACAACTTTTTTTCTTCTTTTTACAACAATTTTATCTACTGTTTCCCTACAAAAGTATCTCTGTGTCCACTAAGCTTCAAGTTTTTAGAGTGGCAAAGAAAAAAGAGAGAGAGAACAAGAATAAAAAGTGAAGGTAAAATGTTATTTCTTCTCCCACTCACACCTGACCTGCCAACTACTGAAGAGAATAGTTTTCTTATTTTGCTGCACTATGCCCACCTACAGCTCAGTGAGGAAAGAAGAGGGAAAGGGAAGGAAGAGGAAACTGTTTGCAAAGAAACCACAGAAAAAAACCCCAATCTTGTTTTGCCTGATGCACCGTTCTCTTTTCTAGACAGCGGTACAGTATTTATTTTACTGATATTTGGATGGCTGTCATCACACCGGGACAGAATCCTCAAAGCCAACTCTGCTGCTGTTTCTAGGCAGTCCAAATTTTCTTTTTTGTTGGAGCTCCCATTACTGTAGAATTAAACATCCATGATTCCTCCGCAGCTTCCTTCAGTCATACACTAACAAAAGGATCGCTTGCTTAGTTTTTCAATATATACTACATTACTACATAATTAATTAATAACTACATTATAATCCAAGTTTCAAAATCTCTGATGATAATTTCTAAAATTTGTAGTTTAAACTGTCATTCCATAGGAACTTCACTTGTAAAGAGCTGTAACAGCTGCCTAAAAAAAAAAAAAACAACCCCACACCAAACCAAAAAAAAAAAATCACCAACCAAAAATCACAACTTTACAAAATAGAGGCAAACACAGGCTGCTTTTCATTTTTTGAAAGCATTTGGCTACCATCAATGGTGTGCTACAGCTTCGAATTAACAAAGACCTTTTAACTGTCTCTCTTTCCATTCCAAGGCTGGATTTGTCCCATTGACCGCAAGACAAATGGAAAACGGCAGTGTGTTTTCATACTTAACAGGAAACACAACCTGGTTCAGACCTGTTATTTGAGAAAGAAAGGCTAGATTTTGCTCACAGAGTCAACATAGCTCTGTTGATGCCCAAACGGTCAGAACTGATTTGTACAAAAATTTAAGACCCCAGTATCGCTATACGATGCTTATAAAATATCTGTTCGCAACCGCCCTCCAAGCAGGGCCCTCGTCTGCTAAATGCAGCCCTTCAGAACGTACCATTATTTTCAGTTCGTTTCAAGAATCAGCGGCTGCAGGACAAGGTGAACCCTTTGCTCATGGGGCTTGAGGCTTTTCCTCGCTTCTGTTTAAATTTTAAGGCAAGGCGCGCTCCAAAGTCCCCAGCGCTGCTATCCGAAGGCGCGTGCAAGCCGACATACCCAGCGTTAACACGACCCGCTTCGATTTAAACATGTGAATAAAGCTTTTAGCTAAGAAAATATACACGCAGTATCTCGAAGGGCCCTATGGCAGGGAAAGAACATGGAATAAAAACCAAGTAGGAGCAGACCCAGAAGGTAATCATCACGTTACCGACCGAATCACGTCATCAAATCCAGCCTAGCGTACAATCAATGGGTTATTTCACTCGGGCGGCTGGTTTATATTGCAGTGGAAAAAGGAAGTTTAGCAGCACTGCGGCACCTTTCTCGAGATGGTTTCCTCGTACCGACTGAGGAGTCGCCCCTCGCAACAGCGAGCGCTGAACCCCCGCCCCTACGAACCGCTTTGACGCGAACCCGCGGCCACGCGGGAGAGC
>VWZZ01000787.1:89280-100480 GCA_013399095.1 Psophia crepitans | reverse complement strand
CTGCGGGCACGGGCACCGCTCGCACCGGGCTCTGCACAGAGCTGCGCCAGCTCGGCTGCGACCTTCTCCGGGCAGAACGCTGGCCTTTATCCGCACGTTCCTCAATACTGTAACAGGTTTCTGACCCTTCGGTAACCGCTACAGCGATTCGCTCCGTTTTACCTTTCCAGCCTCCGAGGTTGGCTGGAATTCTCCTCTATGGGCTCTCCTTTCTTCGCACCCTTCAGTGGCACCCACGGTACTACCTTGCCACCGCTCTTTCTCATCAGGTTTTTAAGAATCAATGCCCAATTTATTAATTATTTTGGTCATAAGAGAAATATATAAGAATTTCCCCCCTGTAGTTAGTACCCACTTAGCACAACCTCCCCACGCAGGATCCGAGCCATACGTTCACATTATTATGCATACTCCTGTTAATTTTCAGCATACTCACATGCGATGTTCTTAAGAGCTACTTTGAGACAAATGGAAATGACTGAATGACTTTTTTCTGTCACCAGTAAAACCAGATGAAACAATCAAGAGCTATCATTTTCCCATACCTACCGTTGCCTTAAGGAAACCTGTTTCTCCAGGAAACTGAATAAATTAAAGTTGCGTTTCTGGCAAGAGGTCTGCATGGCCAGGCACGCCAAGGTGACTGGGAGGGGGGGGAGGGGGGCACAACACACAGGGGGACACACACCACCAATCAACCACAACAACCAACATCCCCTCAAATAAGTGAACAAAAATCCCTAAAAAACCTGCAAAGAAACCTACACAAAGGCATTTCCAAAGTCTGCAGCCCCAGAGCGTCTACCCATGATGTAAAGAATAGAGAGTGACGTTTCCCAGGCTCGGATGCAGCGTCACAGACTGTGGTGCACACTCTTTTTCTAAGGGCACACTGCTTTTAACACCTGTAAACGCACAGAAATCCCACAGCACTGGAATACTGAGCATCTCCACAGTTCAACATTAAACATGGAATTGGAAAGAAAAAAAAATTTTCCAGATAATCTACAGCTATTAAAAGCTTTGTAATTCACACACTGTGTTCTAGAAATATCCAGTGAGAGCTTGAACTGGTGTGATCTGGGCCAAAATTTCTGTACTTGTTAGAAACCACTATGCTCTGAGCTACAGAAAGAGCTCTTTCAGGGCCTGGTTCAAGGGAATGCATCATGTTGTTCTGGCTCATGAACAATGTTAAATGTTTAATCCAATGACAGGATTTTCAAGTAATTAAATGATTTAGAAAGAAGCTCCCAAGGTCTCTCAGGCCTCATACTGGCTTGGTAACATCTCAATGAAATTTACTGTAGATTTAGCATCTGATTATAATATCATAGCACCTTTGCACTAAACCAAAACATTTTCAGCAGGGAGTAGAAAAATAATTATTCAAAATCTCAAAATGATTACTACCACATTGTCATATGACAAAGAGAGCGGCTGTTTGCAAAGAGTACCAGGAAAGCATTTCAAAAAAGAAAAGTGCTACAGAAAAAAAAGCACTCATTGGTAACTAGCGCTTTTCCTTCATTAATCCTGTTCAGATTTTATGTGTTTTTAGCAGCAACTGAGAAGTATTACTCACTTCAGTGATACCACTCACAGAATCACAGAATTGAGATCACCTAGTCCAATCTCTGTTCAAGGAGGGTCAGCTGGAACAGGTTGCCCAGGATTACGTCTAGTTGGGTTTCGAGTACTTCCACAGATGGAGACTCCATAACCTCTCCGGGCAATCTGTTCCAGTGCTTGACCATCCTCACAGTAGGAAAGGTTCTTCTTGTGTTTTTCATGTGCATTTCCTTTCTTTACAGTAAAGTTCATCACTCTAATATCCCAAGATAACTCAGCATTACTGGAAATGTTACAAAAAAACACAGATTATTTGTTTCAGTGTCCTGCTGTGTGTTCAGAACTATATAGACCTCCCTTCATTACATCACAACTCATTCAAGTTTTCTTTTAGTTTCACTGGTCATAAGACATTTCTTACAATGCTTCTGTATGATTCTAAGTGTTGCTAATGACCATGTTTTTCACTGCTTTAAACTCTATGTACTCTCCAGTTAAAGAAAAACGTAATTCCTGGTGTGACAATAGTAGTTTAATTTTATACACTTTCATGCTGCCTGAACGAGCGGAAAGAGCTACAGAAGACTAGAAACAATACAGATTCAGGTGTAATCTTTTCAACTCCCTTTCTTTCAAATAGAAAGATAGCTGCACAGGATTAACGGTTGCATTGTTAATTATAAGAAAACAAGTAGGCTGAGGCATCCCACTTCTAGGCTTAAATCACATCTAGTTTCTCAACAAAACATTTGCTAAAGACCTGCAAGCCCTGCCTAAAGGCACAAGGCTTTACATATGTATTAACTGGGCATTTCTAAATCCATGATGCAAGCAATATTTAACATATATAATTAAAATAAATCAGTACTAACAGTGAAGACTGTATCATCTCAGTATGTACATAGATTAACCCTTTATTTTATTTTAGTATGAAACAGGGTATTTGTTTTCTCTTCTGGCTGCAAACACCCCAATTCGACATAAAAGAATGAAGCCAATATTTAGATCTGATTTATAGATTTCAAAGTATTTTAATAGCAAATGTGGACCTGGAACTTGCTGCCAACAAAGAACTCAGTCTTTAATATTATAGTTGCGGATTTTTGGTATGTTAGAAGAGATTTTTGGTTTTATGGGATAAGCACAAGACAAATTCCTGGATTTTAACTTCTGCTGAACTTCCAGTTTGGTTCCTCTGACTGTCAAATCTGCAGCTGGCATTTCAAGTTTATCCTTGGCTTTGATATTTTCTTCAGATTGCCCAGTTGAATGTATAACTTCAAATTCCACTGCTCAAAAACAAAGGAAAGAAAAATACTTTGTAGTTATGTTTGTATGTAATTACGAGACTGGATAGTTGAAGAGAACTGGTTTACTCCCTTTCTCTGAATCTATGGCTGCCATAGTGCCGCATGGTAGAAATCTTACTCTGAGTGAGTAACGGAACTGTTTCTGTACACAGGAGACACAGAATTGTCAGCTAAAGCTTGTTTTTAAAAGTCAGATTTTACAAGTTTACTCTTCTCTCCATTGTGAGAGAACATCTGGCGGTAACTCACACTACAGCATTCTGTGCTAGTTGAATTTTCTGAGCACAACAGGATTCAGTCCCAGGCACTATTCAATCATAGAGCAAGAATAAGAGGTGTATAAATTGAAAAAGATAAGTTTTAAGTAAGATAAGGTAAATTTTTATAGTCAACAGAACATGGTAGAAAGTCCAAACAAAATTCTCCATGGAAGGAATTAAAAAATGTTATTGAATTATGAAATGAATTAATCTATTGAGGGTTTATAGCTCTATGCAAATCATGACACTTTTCAAAATAATTTTTATGTTCAGCTTTAGGTTGAAGCAGCTGTTCACTCATGTGTGCAATCTCTGCACTGAGTAAGCTTGGTGGCATTTGTTATTACAGGTGGCAAAAGCTCAGTGGACTCCTGTGCAATTGATGCGAAATCATGTTCAGCTTGCCACCTAGTGGTTACCTACAGATGTAGAAGATATGAAAGAGGATGCTTGAGCCCCTGGAAGACCTTTGGGTGTGTTTTCCTGCCTGGAAAAAGGACTTTAGTCATTATAGTGCATTCTCTACTACATCTAGCAGATAATAAAGCAGATTTTTGCAACACCAACAGTTTAGAACAGTGCAGGCAGTAGTATCTGAAAGGTAGAGGATACAGCTTCAAAGATTATTTCGCTTGAACAGAAGCCAGAGCAGAATGAGATGACCTCGTTTGTGGTCTAAGTAACAGCAACAAGCAGATCCATAAATAGCATGCAGTTGCCGCTGCTTACAGTCTCTTTTTTTTCTTTTTTAAATACTCCCTCAGTTTTGAAAGGTCTTTTGTATTTGACCAAGGGGATGGCTTTCAGAAATAATGTAGGAGGCCCAAATTCTGTAGCTACAAAGGCAAAGTAACCAAGCACCACAGCATCACATGCACCCCTTCCTCTGAGGTCTTCTGCATGCTTGTCTCTTGACATTAGTAGAGACACTACAGTTATAACTAGTAAAGGCTACTAAGTTAGGTATTTGGAACAACAGCACAGAACACAAGCTTTCTATATGGCTACTGTAAAGTTTAGGACTGACAAAAATCCATGTTGACACAGAAATTTAAAACCATGAAATTGCACACTTGTAAGGTCAGTTCTACAAAACAGAAAAATACAAAGAACCAATATGCCAGAACTACAAATGCTATTTCAAGTGAAATATCCTAAGAGAACACCAAATAAGGACCTTCCTGTGTTACTGGTTCTGCTTGGGACTGTTCACATCTCTGAAGGACCTTGAATAAAATCAGCATGAACGTGCAGCCTGCACTAAAATCAAATGCAGTAGCTTGGTTTTCACAAACAACAATGAAAAAACACACCTAATTTACAAGCCTATAACTTACTTTCAGAAGTGACCACGCCGACAAGAGCTAGTAAGATCACAGTTAAGAGCCTAAACTGTTTTTGAAAATGAACCTAAAAGTTTAGTGTATTGAAATTCTTAACATATCTTCTATTTGATGTGTGTTAATTACAGCCAGAAATAATACTCACAGATTTTTTTTTTTTTTCCAGAACTAAAGAGATACAGGAACACAAGTTGAACAAACCGAAATTTCCCCTAATGGAAAATTTCATTTAAAAACTTGCCACTATGTATTTGCTTATGGCTAACAATGTTTCTGAAGGAACACCAATTCAAACAAGTTCCTATTCAGGAGAAGAACATTTAAGTGAAGAAAATGTAACTAGGGGATTAGTTAATATTTGTGAAACACTTCAAAGATTAAGTTTTATGTAACGCAGAAAAGAAATCATAAGTCTTTCTCTCATTGGAGCTGGAATGAAGCCAGAGCAAGAGCCCTATTTCTGTTTGTTAATATTTTACCAGATTCTTTCTCTGGCCAGCTTTTTACCCACATAGATTGCTCTTAGAACTGTCAGTGATGTCAAAGCTGTTGAAATTCTGTCTAGTGTGGAAACACTTAAGATAACTTTTGATCCATAAAGTGTAGAATTTCAGACCACAGAGCTTTGCAAGTAACAGTAACAATGAGAATTATAGTAAAAGAAACTCCCCTAAGTTCAAGTAGTAAACCAGAAAAGTTACTTTGCTTCAAAGCAGCTCAACCTCAGTCTTTGTTAAGACTACAATGTAAACTCAAATTAATAAGCCCAGAACATAGTTCTGAGTATCTGTGGATACTCAGAATATCTGTGGATATTCCTCTGGCACAGAAAACACAGAGTTTCATCTACCTCAAAAGTGTATAAAGCAAGTGAGTAGTGGGGGGGCATTCTAAGCGCTGATACAGCTTGCCTTATGCTCTTATTCCCTCTGCACTGACCCCAGCCTCTGTTGACTCAGGAAGATACAGCTGATCAGGAGTGTTTCACATGGTACCACAAATCACTCTTCATGGTACTGGCTTCACTTTAAAAGCAGTCTTACAGCTGAACTTTAATAGGTGATGTTTGCCTTTCTTTCCAGAAAAAAACTAATAAGTGTCTCCAATAGCAAGTAAAAACTTTATTAAGTTAAATTACTTGAAGAAAAATAAATTCCAGTTTTCTAAATGTTTTACAAAGCTTCCCCTCCTCTTGCCTAACGTTTATTCTAAAATCAAAAAAGGCTCTATAGCCCACCGATGAATAGAGAAACCTTGCAGCATGTACAGAAGTTAATCACACAGTTGTACACGTCATGATTTTCAGAGGAAAGCATACAACTCTTCTGACAAGCAACTTTCCTTTGACGATGGCCTGCCATCAGCGTTCAAGACGCATGTGATATGGATGACCAACTGAAGTCTCCCACCTACTCTCAACCTCTGGGACAGGGCCTATAAAAAGGAGAGAAATACAGAAGCATATTGCTTACTAGTACAGGCAATGTATGCTACACTGATGCTTTTAGTATTGTTGTGCCTTGTACCTGTCTACTTCTGTAGCAGGATCTTTTTCCTTCATTAATACAGAGCAATAAAAACACCTGAACAAGGAACCCGTGTTCCTTCTAAACCCTTTCTTTCTACTTATCTGCAGAATTAAGAAATTATTATATCCATCTCCTTCCTAGACTAAAAACTAAAAATCAGCTGGTAGAGTAAGGACAGAAAAAATTAAAATATCTCATAGCCTTCTGACTTGCTTGGAAGCTTCCACAAGTTCTGAATCTGATGGTGAAATGAATGCAGTATGTAACAGTCCACTTCAGCAATTCAGTGTTAACATGTAGTCATAAACACTCCAAAGCACATTGAGTCATTGCATTGTGTCATCTGCTGGGAATACAGCAAATTGCAGGGCTCACTTGACATGCCAACCATTTTAAGTCCCAATAGGCTGTTTTGTACATGAAGAAAAATGAATGAAGCTGTTCAACAGGTTCACAAAAATCATTCTCATGTTAGAATTGTTTCCGTTTCACCAGAAATGCCCGTAAAACTGGTGGGACAGATTTGTACAGAGTTGAACTGGTAAAAAAAAAAGGCAAACTAACTTGCTTGCTGTGTGACAAATTATTATTTGTTACTGAGCTTTCAAGTCTGTGTCATGTGTATCTGAAAACCCAGTACCAAGTCACTCCATCTTAATGGCAGTTCTATCCACTGCAAACATGTGTTTGATTAATGTATTAAATTCAAGTGAGTGGTTTTAAACAGGAAAGATTGAATTAATTTTCCATAGCTCAGGCATGAAAAATTATGCAAGCCTCTGCTAAAAACAGAAGCAGAACTCCTTGAAAGTGCTGTATATCCTGCTCTAAGGTGACGTTTTCCAAAAAAAGAAAGATTTTTGCTTTGAGACTCTTGTTTTCTGAAATATAGAATTCAGTCTAGTAGAATTAAGGATACCATTTGGATGGTTTCCTGGAGGAGAAAGCTAAGCAACATAAAAGAGTTTTTAAAAGTCCTATTCTTCCAATGCATTATTCCAGGGCATTACTCATATGTTTGAGTAAGAAGCTCTGCTCAAGTGTTCTTAGGGTAAATCTGGATGCAGAGATCAAGTTAAGGTTGATCTCAGGAAAATATCACCCTCATTGATGTTTCACTTGTTTCATGTTGGCAGTATCATCTTTCCCTGTTGCTATTTTCTAGATCCCCAAAAATCTACAGTATGTTTTGCAACTGTGGCTGGAAATTTCTAGACATTAAGAAACTGCTGTCCTTGTAAGGCTGCCAGTGGCATTGCGTCATGCATACAGCAGCATGAAACTGCATGGCACTATCAGTAATGTTTCAAAGACATCCTTTGGCTTATCCTGTCAATATAGGCCTGACCTGAAATACTCTTCCTATTTCAGTCCCAGCCCCACAAAAAAAGCACATGAATCATGACTGTCAGCACTATGTCCATTCCAGTCCTACAGGTCTGTCCATGCGCATTGCTCTGACCCTGCAATGTACTGCTGTTGTGAATAAATACACTTATAATCAATTCTTCATTTTGAAAGCCCTTTCAAGAATTTTTTTTTCTTGTGTGCTGCTAAAGATGGTTCATTGCATCTATACACTGCTTTAAAAATAGATGTAATGTATGTTGAAAAGGACCTCTGGGTGAAATGTCACAGTGCTTATCACTCCCTGCTCAGGATTTATCTTGACACAACTTGTGCCATTGCCTCGTTTCTTTTCACAGTGCACCTCTAAGAGTCTGGCTCCGTCTTCTCCAAAATCCCTCACCAGGTAGTTAAAAAGCAGTGATCAGACCACCACTGACTTCCTTTTCCACAGTGAACAATGCAGCTCTCTAAACCTCTACTCATGTAATGCGTTCCAGCACCCTAGCCATCTTAGTGGCTCTCCTTTGGACTCTGGTTTGTCAATTCTTTGTACCAGAGCGTCCAAAACTGGAAGCAGTACTCCAGATGTGGCCTCACAACTACCAAGCAGAGGGGAACAAATCACTTCCCTTAACTCACTGGTTGCATTTCTTGCTCCTGCTTTCTGGTATGTGGTTAACAGCACATGAATATCTACATAACGATAACAGGTCACTATTAATATAAAGCTCACTTGAAAAGGCTAAATGGCTGCCATATTATTCAACAGCTGCCATCAGATCTCAGGAATAATGATGATGATAAAAATCATACCAAAACCAAAAATCTAAACAAGCCTCACAAGCCCCACAGCATTGTAAGAAATAATTTATTGAATGTTATGCCTCTTATTAAAAAATTAAAATCACCTTTATTTGGAACATTCTGGAAAAATGTTTGTCTGTCTGTTTACACAGACCTTTAACAAAATAGAGTCCACATCCTTCTGGGGAACACACTCCATTACTGGCCATCTTTGAAATTTTTTCCAGTATTATCATTTAAGGCCATTACTTTTTGTCCCATTCACAGCAGGTTTTAGAACAGTTTTCCAAAGATGTGCTGATGAAGGATTACTTCATGAACAGGCCAACAGTTTGGGACACATAACATTCATCTGCAATACACTGCTAAGTGTAATGGTTACCTTTAAAAAGTTTATCTACAATTTGCCTGTGAAGAGGCTACAGTTTGCTGAACATACTTTACAAATGGCACTTCTGCTAAAATTCCCAAGAACATGTCGTGCTTTTTGTAGAAGTATAATATTGATTTATGTTCAGTCTATGACCCAAGTTTTACCTTTCCCTCTCATCCTAACCCTGATACTGTCTGACACGTAAGGTAGGATGCTGTTTCACATACAAGAATTTGTATCTGCTTTTATTTTTTTATGTTCCAACTTGTTGCACTGGACTATAAAATTCTAGTGAATAACAATATCTAGTTCACCGTGTGCCCACAGCATATACCATATTACATCCGTTATCTCACTTTTGGCCTTTAGGCCTTAGCACACTAAGCAGTACTGCAGCTATTAACCCACCACAAAAATAATGATTAAGCAAGGATCTGCTAAATTACAATTTGATCTATCAGTCACTTGGCAACACATGAAGTACGCAATTCTCAGGTACCTTCATATCTGCCTTTGATACGGTTTAGACTATGTCAAAACAGAAGGGTATTTGCATTTTCCAGGAGTATTTAATAAAAGGGGAGAAGTATTTGCAACAGTGGCATTAAAACCAAAGAGCTATATAGGCATTTCTTACTTCTGCTGGCAACACTGAAATTCCCTTCAAGCACCCCAGCAGATATTCAGATTCTGACTACAGGACTGTAACAGCAGCAGCAGTTGTGTAAAAAAGATTAGTGGAAGGGGGCAGATTCCACTACCGTACTTCCATCCTTCTGGAAGAGTCAAATACTGTGACTAATGTACAAAGCATGCTTACCTTGGTCAGTGTTCTTTTGAGGACTGAGAATAGAAGGGCTTGATCCCATTTCTAAAGTTTGCCAAATACCTTGGCAGAAATTATGTGCTCTAGGTGAAGAAAGCTGGACCTGCTGGGCTTGATGAGGACTCTGCCTGAGTGGCTGACTTTGATCAGTCTTCGAGGATGTATCTGCCTTTCGTTGCTCTGGCCCATGACTTTCAATAGAGAAATCTAGCTGAACCTGTTCAAATTCAAACACAATCTTACAGAGATACATACTTATCAAATCAAAGACCTATGAAAATTTGTTATATATCATAGTGGCATCTTGGTCTTGGAAAGACCAAGCAAAGTTTCAGCAAGAGGCAAGACAAAAGAAAATTATTAATTTTAATTCTGAAAGGTTGTACAAGAAGATCAATTACAACATCATGAAAGTGATTGAGAAACCCTAGTTTATGAAGTGTTAACAAATATTGTTTTGTACAAGAACAATGTGTAACCTACATAGATATATTTTTAAGTCTTCCAGATGACGACTGTTGAGTAGCTACAACTGAAAAATCCAACTGAAAGCAAATGACATTGGTGATAAAACTGCACTATACCTCCGTGTATGGTAATTCTGCTTCTTCCCCACTGCTGCTTGGAGCTGCTTCTTCCTCTAAGGTAGGGCAGGCAATTAGAGAAGAGATCCTTGAGGGATGCTGTTGCTTTGCATACTGCAGCTCCTAATATGAAATATTAAAGTAAAACAAGTAAGTCATAGTCTCTAAAAATAGTACATTTATAGCTCATTTTGCTCTTACACTGCTAGATGTAAAATAATCAGTTATAAATAATATTAAATAAAATTATGTTCCCTTCAGATCAAGAGGGCCAAACTACTCTCCTAATAGACCTCTTACTAAGTCTACATTTCTTGTTGCTGTCACTATCATCCTGCGTGTTGCTCAAGTTTATATTGTCAGGGTAATTTTTCACTTTTGTCTTTTCACGTGACTAAATTGTAGACAAAAAGCTCCCCCAAAAAAGTCCTAAAAAAACCCCAAATAAAACAAAGCAGCTACGGAAAAGGAATTTGTCAGCAACTAAAAAAAAACCCCTAATTATCCCACAAAGTTTCTCCAACTTTCAACATGTAGCAAAGTGAGATTTGATGAAAAGCGAATTGCTTCAGCTCTGTCATAGGAGATGAAAATGGACATCAAAGTCGTCTGCTATATATTTAAGACTAAAGAAACAAAACAAGCCCATCATATAAAGTAACTGACACTGAAATTCCTGTAGGTATGATAGTAATAAATTCTCTCAGTTTTTGGTAAGGATGATGATCTCGAACACAGGAGCAAACATAGTCTGACTAGAAAGAGCGACTACCTAGAAGAAAAACACCCAAACTAGAATAGTAGCATTTGGAAGCTCAACCTGGAGCTCAGCTTCAGTGCAGAAGCTGACGCCTCAGCAGGTATGTTCTAGGTAAAGAGCAGCCTGGAATGAGACTACTGAAGATGAACAGCTTGGACATAAGAAGGGCTATACTTTCTAGTCTGGACAAATTCCAGCAGTCCCAAAGGTTCCAGAGCTGGCAAGATGCTCAATGATGGCCACTTCAAACATGATCTCCAAGCAACCCATGAGCTCAAGAGGTGGGACTACTACTCGTGGAGTTTAACATACTATCTGGAAATTCAGGGTCAAACGCTACCTCTCCAAGAGTCATGGACACAACGTATTTTTAAAAATCTGTTTACTCTTACACAACTAAGAAAAACATTTAATGATTTTAAAAAGAACATGGGAGACACAAAATTTCAGAAGTATAGCAAACACGGGAAGGGAAGGGAAGGGAAGGGA
>VWZZ01000787.1:49729-89189 GCA_013399095.1 Psophia crepitans | reverse complement strand
GAAGGGAAGGGAAGGGAAGGGAAGGGAAGGGAAGGGAAGGGAAGGGAAGGGAAGGGAAGGGAGAAGACTGGCACGGATAGGCAATTAATATTCATTGGTTCCAATTCAAGAGTCAGCTTCGTTCTAAGATGAGTTGTGAAAGAAAGAAAAATTAAAGAAGTGGAGAAGAAAAAAAATAATTTTAAAATGTGTGTTTGATTTGAGGCAGTTTTGCCCCAATCTGGGAATTGCTTTCACATACATTTAGCATAATCATTTAGCTAATCCTTTTCAAACCTCGATCCAAGCAGTACACAGATGAAACAAACAGGCTACTAAAGGTCGACTCAACTGCTTTGCTGGATCCTAATCTCCTTTGTAAAAATTATTCCCAATGTTAGAGGTTAAGAGCTTAAGAAACAGTTCACTGAACTGAAAGTTCGAGTGAACAAAGTACGCCAAGCTTGTGACTTTAAGTTAATAAGATGTTCACAAGCATCCTGAACAAATTATGTATCCACAAGCACGCTGAGGCATTCCACAGTAAGCTGACCTGTTGGCAGATCAATTTCCAGGCCTCCTGCACACTTTAACAGCTGTGTTGCCCGTTTCCTTCTGAAACCGCGCAAGAGGAAGATCAGAATCATATGCCCAGGTGTGTCACCTAGGACCAGACTTGACCTTTTCACCTTGGAGTTTTACAAGAAGTTTAAGATTTCATGGTCCAGAAGTAGCCCATACCACTGTCTCATAGGATGTACCACTGATATGCCACCAAGGCTGTTTATTTAATGCTCCCTGATTCTTTCCTCTGAGGACCTTGCTCAGGCTGCATAAAGATGCTAATACTTCTTGTGACAGTGCTGCTGTGACAGTTCTTGATTATGTCCTCAGACTGTCAATGAAGAGCTGTAAAACAGTACTGCATTTCCAGACCTATTCTCAGAGCTTGAATAATTTGAGCCTCCCTAGTCTTGGAACCCAGATGGCTTTCACTATAGCATGTCCTAACTAGTATTTTTGATGCCCTCATTAATACTTTTGATGTCAAAAGAACTTGATTAGATAATTCTGGTAAAATATACCAGCTCACCTTGCACTTACCTGACTGATCTGTAACTGTTCTCCATTTCTGTTATCTTAGACTATCTGCTATATCCAAAGAAGAGTAAGTCTCCATGAGCTCTGTACGGGTACACCAGATGGCACTCTCAGTTTATCACTGATGGATGGTTTACAATGTTTGCTCACACTGCAACCTTTAAAACTTCTTCATTGACTAATGGGCAGTAAAGAAGAACAGGGGCTTATTTTCACTCAAGCAATCTGTTCAAATGTGGTTCTAATTGACTCTAACAGCATAGCCTTTCAGAATTCAGGCAACTTTTCTCTATGAAACAGGAGTGTTCCTCCTGTTGGATATCTTCTGCTAGGAAGAAGCTGTGAGAAATTCAAGCCCCTGTGTGTGACAAGACATCCAAATACAGAGTTCTTCCCTGACAGGTTCCCTTAGAGCATATTCCAAAATGTTGCCATAGATTCAATCTGATAGATTCACATTAGTAGAGAAACGTGTAGCTGCTTTCTTCCCCAAATACATGTGTTTCCTGGCTGAAATACTGCTGCATACTTTGGATGCCTGGAGATCCTTTTCCTTTCATATTCAAATGTTTGAGCCCTCCAAGCAAGCACTACCTGTTTTTACCACTATTCATTATCCAAGAGAATAGCAATCCTGTGCAGAATCTGGATAACTGTTTGCCTAGTGACTCGATAGCAGAACACCGAACTCGACCCTGTCAACACTTGTCCTCAAATTTAATTGCTGCATGATCTTTGCCCTTCAATGTTTTACACTATTTTCTTAAATCTACTGACCCGTAATTTTTTGTAATTAGTACAGCTAAGATCCCTCATGGGTGTAATTACATGGCTGATCTGCAGCACTGTGTTACTTCACAGGAAAAAAAACCCACCTATTTTTGGCAGAACTAAATTGCAAATGTAGAGCGCATCATCCCCAGACATACAACTGGGTAAATTAGTACCAGCTGAGTCACTTAACCTTCATCTGCCTAATTTGTAGCGCTTATTCTAAGCAACTACAGAGCTTAATACAGTTTGGCTTTGTTGTGGTTTTTTTTTTTTTAATTTTAACACCATTCTTAACTGTAAGAAAAATCAAGTATGCATTAGAAATTTACTTCCACTGGCTCTTTTAAGAGCCTCACCTTTGTCATTCAAAATGTCTGGCTAGATGGTTCATAGACTTTGTAACACACCTAGGCCAAACAGATAGCATCTGAAGAAACTAGTCACAATTTCAGGCTCAAAAAATCAGAGGATGGCATTCTAAAGATTAATATGTGGTTATTACGTCTCATCTTTTTTGAATGTGTCTAGATGCAAAAACGTTTAAGATGTTTTTAGAATGTGTTCACATGGTAAATTTTTCAAGTAAATGACAGACAGTGCAATCTGACAATACGATAGAATTCTCTCCTGTGTAGTTTCATATTATCACAGAGATCTTAGTATGTAAAAAGAGAAACATTAAACTTTAATCTCCTCTATATTCCTGGATGAACCTTAGCAATCTACAAAAAGGCTCTCAATCTGCTCTTGACTTTAGTTAAGAGAAATAAGAATGCATAAAGAGAGAACTAAAAAGAAACAAGATCCTCCAGAGGAGAGTAGCTTTAATTCAGTTGATTTTTGTCCAAAGGCAGAGAAGACTGCAGTTTCAATCTACTAAGCTGGAGGCTGGCTATTTGGGAAGCATTTCAGCAGAAAAGAAACAGAAAACCTGGTGGACTACAAGCTGAACATGAGGCAGCAGTGTGTTCTTGAGGCCTTTGGCCAGCACCATCCTGGGCTGCATCAGGAAATGCACTACCAGCAGGTCAAGGGAGGTGATTATTTCCGTCTGCCAAGCACTGGTGAAATGACATTTAGAGCATTGTGTCTGCTTTTGGGCTCCCCCGTACCAGGAACACACGGACATACCAGGGCAAGTCCAGCAAACAGCCTATGGATCATCAACAAATTGGTGCATCTGACACATGAGGAGAGGTTGGGGAAGCTGGCCTTGTTTAGCTTCCAGAAGAGATAGGTCAGGAGTGATCTTTTCAAAGTGTATAAGCACCTGATGGGGATGGTAGAAGGAGATACAGACGACTGAACCAGACTCTTCTCAGTGGTACACCGCAGAAGAATGAGAGGCAATGGGCAGAAAGTGAAGTACAGGAAACTTCACTTAAGTGTAAGGGGCAAAAAAAAACAAAATCAAAAAACCAACCTTCTTTACTGGGAGGGTGATCAAACACTGGAACAAGCTGCCCAGAGAGGTTTCCAGAGGAAGTATTTCCCCAACTGAACTTGGTTAATAATTCTACTGGAGTTTTATACCTCAGAGCAACAACCTCACCCTTTCTGAAAGAACATTGTTTACTGCCCTAAAAACTACAACGACAATCAGCTGCTCTGACTCAATCCTCATAGGAACAGATCTGCTGATCAATTAAGTAAAGTACATAGCGAAATCCTGACCACTGAAGTCACTGGAAGGTTTGCCACTAACTACGAGAAGAGTCAGGATTTATCCATTTGTGTCTCTGATGAAAGCTGCAATTTAGCTAATCAAAGTTGTATTCTAATTACACAAGATAAGAAACAGGTTAATTATATATCCTGCTGTCGTATATGGAAGATGTGCTATTACATAATTTGGACAAAGTTTTTTTAAAATCCCATCACTGTGGATATTTGGAAATACACTCACTGATTAATCATTTTCAAGTTTACCTTAGAACATACTGCAAATCCTTCAAATGGCCTATTTTACTTATTTAACACTAAGCTTCATGAAACTCATATTTGTAATTCAGGATTTCATTTATACTGCATTAACACAAGTGTTTCTGAAATTCCTTGGATGAAAATCATGTTTAAAAAAGTTAATATTCAAGTCCCATTTAAGTAAATGGGCTAACACCTGGGTGGTGGCCAGTCACTACTGGTGTTCCCTAGGGTTCAATTTTAGGGCCAGTTCTCTTCAATGTTTTTATCTGGACATAGATACACCAAATTAGTTTGCTGATGATACTAAGTTAGGGGGATGCATTGACTCCCTTGAGGGCAGAAAGACCTTACAGAGAGATCTTAATAAATCTGAATGCTTTGCAATCATCAATTGTATGAACTTTAAGAGAGCAAATGCTGGATTCTGCACGTGGGACAGTGTAATCCTGAATGTCTGTATAGACTGGGGGACAAGAAGCAGCCCTGCAGAAAGGAACGTGGGGGTTTTGCTTGATGGTAAGCTCAATATGAGTCAGCAACATGCCCTGGCAGACCAAAGGGCCAACCACATCCTGAGGGGCATTAGGCACAGTATACCTAACCAGTCAAAAGGAGCGATTATCCAGTGGGACAATACTCAGCATTGGTGTGGCCTCACCTGAAGTACTGTGTGCAGTTTAGGCCTCCACAATACGAGAAGGATATAGAAATCTTAGAATGTGTCAAAAGTAGGGCAACACAGATGATGAAAGGACTAGAGGACAAGACTTAGGAGGAGTGGCTTGAGGATACCTGGCTTGTTCAGCTTAGAAAACAGGAGACTGATGGATGACCTCATTGCTGTCTACAACTTTCTCATAAGGGGAGCAGAGAGAGAGGTGCTGATCTGTCCTTTCTGGTGTCTGGTGATAGGATGTGAGGGAATGGCTTAAAGCTGCATCAGGTGAAGTTCAGACTGGATATTAGGAAGTTCTCTGAGAAGGTGGTCAAGCAGTGGAACAAGCTCCCCAGGGAACGGTTGTGGCCCCAAGCTTGTTGCTGTTCATGAAGCATTTGGACAATACTCTTAGATACATGGTTTAACTTCTAGGTTGCCCTATGGGGAGTCAAGACTTGGAGACCCTTATGAGTCACTTCCAGCCCAGGATATTCTATGATTCCATAGAGCCTTCCACGGAACCAAAGGAAGATTTGAGGTAGAGACAGTAAAAGACATCTAAATGCATAATTTCAAAGAAAGTTAAGTTATATTCATGGAATTAGAACTAGCTTAACTGCTCACTATCACTCAATTTCAGAGAGCATACAATTACCTGTGTTGTAAGCTGGCGCTGTAGATGCCTTAAAGCTGACAGCTGACACTGTGTTCTTCTGACAAGCTCTCTTGGAAAAAGACTACCACAGGTAATACAAACTGTGCAGTGCTTAGAGCTAGCAGGATGCCCAAGTCCTATAAAGGAGAGAAAATACTAAGGAAGTCATTCTCTGTTGTTATTTTGTCATCAATATTACAATCCCAGCAAGTGTTTACAGTGGATATAAATGAACCACAGAACACAGGCCTTCGCATTGCAGATGGATTCAATGCTATGCGGAAACAGGCCTCGCCTTTTTTTCCTTTGCTTCATTGCCAGAGCAATTGTTGCAGGGAAGTTAAATGTCCACAGTGAAGTCTTCTTACATTATATATACTCTTGATTCAAGTTTAGTCTATAGTAAGCTTATTCTGCTCTCTCCCCCACTTTCATAAAACATTAGTTTTTATTCCAAGAGATAAACTACGCCTTTTCTGCTCTTAAGTCTTAGTTCAGCTTTCAGTTCCCACACTGACATCTAAGCACCAGGGAGTCCTTCATCTAAGATGTTCATTAACAAAAAGGTTACTGCTTACAGAGTCTCATTGTTCTATGTCAGCACCTTCTACCACAGAATAGTCTTACTTGCAACAATGAGCACTGCAGTCCCACAGAAACAATGCAGATCAAGGATCAGTCAGGTCCAGCACTTTGTTTTCATATTAAAGCCTAGCTTTCTCCAGCTCAAAGGATGAACTGATTCCTAGGTTTTATTCTAAATATTCTAAATATATAAGTTAGCACTCTTCTGTAGAATGAATTTACCTTCCTTTAATACCCTTCCAAGTTCTGCCCTGAGTCTGTTTCCCATTTCAATCAGCTGCTGCTTCTCTTGGCTCAGGATTGAGATTTTTTTTGCTGCTTCCTTCAGTTTATTTTGCATTCCTTGTAGAGTGCGGCTGACACCGTATTGAAGACCAACATCAGGACCTGTGTCGGGTAACTGTTGTCCGAGACCTAGCATTTTTTCTTCAAGAACTTTGGGTTTTGGCCCCTGAAAAAAAACAAGATAGCACTTATAGTGAATATTTTGAAAGTGTGGTCCACGGGTTTAGAGGTTTGTACAAACACACATTAGAAGTCAGTTGAAGAAGAAGTGTAAAGTTGAAGTCTACAGACCATGTTGAGGGCCCACTTTCAAGATTTTGTTAGCAATATTGGGCAAATTAAACTGTGGAGCAAAACACCATAACAGCCTGGGATGTTTCCACAAACATTGTTAACTGTAAGTGTAAAATAATACATATCGGATAAAAACCGTACAATTATAAACTAAGAAACAGTTAATTTTAAGATAAAATGTGGAAAAAACCCTCAGTTTACAGCAGACAGCAATATAGCACAAGCCCTTCTTTGTACAATCATCATGTGCATACACTCATATGGGGTAGATACGACTTAAAACGTTTAAATAGAAAGGCTGCAGAGTGAAAGTAAAGATTCTACAATCGGTTTTGTCTCTGCAAATCTAATTGAGTCCACTTGCACACATACATTGTAACACAGTATTTCCCCAAAAAATCACATCCTTGTTTTTGAAGAGCTCTATACTGTCCTCTTCCAGCCTCTTTACTACAGAGGAGACTTTTCAATTTCCATTTAAATACCCACCACTCACTGAACAAATCATCTCCCTATAGACTTTTTTAAATACTACACATTGCCACAAGTATCTAAATATGTCACATACACTAAAATAATCTCCTAAACTTTTCATAAAAACATTCAACAGCATGACACAGAAGATTATTTTTCCAGGTGACAGATTGTAAGCTGTAGAGTTAGGAGTGGAACTCAGAATCTTTTAACCTTTAGATCCATGTCCAGAGTAAAACTACAACACGAAAGAGAAAAAACACGGAAAAGGTGAGTACTAAAAAATGGTGTGAGGAAAAAACTCTCCTCAGAGCTGATACAAAGTGAAAAGAAGAAAAATATACATACATGCAAAAGTCTACATGCCTATTTTACTAGTTTCCACAATAAACTTCCCTCTTGTTCTTTCACTACATTTTAAGTCTGGAGATTACGATTCCAGAACCTCAGTTATATTAAATGGAATATAATATATTCTATAACTATTACTATGGCTCTCTGTACTGAGTTCACATCTGCACCCTCACGTTTAGTTACCTTTATTGCTCAACAGATTCTAAACTCCCCGAGGTAGAAATATTTTTGCCTGTAATTCATCATGGCCTTAAGTACATCCTTAGCATGCAATTAATAAATGTAAGAAACAGAGAGACAGTGTAGAAGAACAATAAGAGATAAACACTTCTAAAATCCAGTAAGGAATTCTGAGGAAGTTTTGCCCATTGCTTGTAAGACAAGACTGTTTCCAGCTGTCAGTCTAAGCCTAAGAAGACTTGTTATGCACCACAGAAGAAACAAAGCAGACAGCAGAAATACACAGGAAATGATAGTTCAACATCAGTGAAGACGGCCCTACAATCCCAGCATTTTCTTCACTTCTAGTTTTGCCTGCACATCTGCTATATACTACGAGCCTATATATACAACCCACAATTCAGCATTTCACACTGAAGATGCACTATCGCTGCCTGAAAAATGTTCTCATATCCACCCCTGAGCATTCAATTATAGTTTAGCATCATGAAGCAAAGGATTAATCTCTGGCACAGAGAATATTCAGTTCCTATCTTACTGTCTCTAAGGCAAAGTCACTCTCTACTTCTAAGGTTCTACCCCCTTAAAGAAATGTGAAGAAAATGAGAATACATCTCAGACAAGTAGTTTGTAAAACACTTTCTGCAACAGAATTGTTGGTGTAAAATTCAGTTTCTACCCAATTCTGGAAGTGGCCAAAGAAAAAAAATGAGTCTGTGTTGTCTGTACTGGCACACAATGATTTCCTAAATATAATCTGACAGCAGGAACAAATCTCCTCCTATATTTGGCAAAAATGTACAACTAAGATGAAACATGATCTACGCCTGGTGGGTTCTACATGTTTTCACACAAAGTTCCCAAGGCTCCACAGTTTTATTTAAACATTGATGTTGCTTCAGTTCCTAAAGCTCTTGGCTTTTAATGCAATCAGTACCTCTCATCCTTAATTATTACTTAGCTATTATTTCTGTTTTCTTGAACTTAGACAGTTACTTGCGAGTCTTAACAGTAAGAAAGCATGAAAGATACTGGTAGATTTTATAGATGGCTTGAAAATGAGAAACCCCTTATTTTAAAATTGTATTTTTAACCTATCTTACTTCAGACTTCGTTTACTACACCATGAAATCACTGGGAGACAGGCAGGAGAGAACATATAGTGACTTACTCCTTATGTAATATTAGATATTTGTTCCTGTTTACAATTCCTGTATTATTTTTCCAAGAGATGCCTCTGTCACACTTTAATGTTGATAGTGTTCCTACCCTTTAAAATAACACAATAAGAGTGACATTTGTAAACCCTAAAACAGTAAAAATGCTCCCAAAGCCAGCGTGGTTTTCCTTCATGGGTGGTGAGGGCTCCGAACCGACACTGGCATGTAGTTACTGCTCCTGGTCATACCGACTCATTGCCCAGTGGCCTGCAGGGCACACACAGGAGCCTATCGTGGTCGGATGTCCTGACGGTGGGGCTCAGGGGTGTCAAGCAGGTGGCTGTGGCCGGTGGCTTGGAGGTTCTCCCAGGAAAAGCCACCTACCCCACTTACTGAGCATGCAACCCATTTTCATTTCTACCTCCAACCAAGGCTTCATACGACCTTCTCAACAGTCAACTAGTGACACAGTATCTACAGTTTCATCTCTACTCACCTTACTACAAGGCACATGGAAAGATTTTTGGTATTAAAAAAAAAAAAAAAAAAGACTAAAATGTAGATGTACAATGGAAAACTTGAAGAGGCAATAATACACAGTTTAAGAATTTGCAAGTGGAAGAAACCCCAAAACATCAAGAAGGGCTTGAAAGACCGGGAGTGACTTGTGCCAGGGAATGACTAGCCAAATGTATTCCCTAGAAAGAGTGAGCATAAGTTTGGCTGAAAAAATCATTGCAGGCCCTCATCTAACTTACACTCAGTACTAACTGACCACATAAGTTAATATTACCTCAGTTTTTAATACTTATTCAAACAAAAATAAGATGCTATGTATTAAATTACACTCACACACGTGCATACAGATATTTTAGGTAGTGTAAACTTCTTCATACTTTCCCTGGGTCCGCGTTTACTACACAATCCAAGTTAGTTGAGCTGACTTTGACATTGGTCAAAGTGATTCCATCTGAAATTTTGTTAGTGCTCAATGAATCTGAAAGAGAAGAGGAGTATAATATGAATGTATACGTATTTACACAGAGTTTTTGCTTTCACAGCAACAGCTACTTCAGAACTTTGTCTCATTAATATACATGCATACCTCTTCAGTAGATATATTGTAAACAGAGCTGAAGAGATATAAAAAATGGTACAGTCTCACAGTATGCAAATGTCAGTCAGCTACAAAACCCAGAAGTGACTGACACATCAGAAAGGACAATTCACGGGTAAGGAGCATAGAGAAGTTTTTATCTCCTTCAATACTGCGGTATTTAATCATTCTTGGGAAACTGGCAATGCTGAGTATAACAAGAATAATTAAGACACAGTAGCTTCTTTCAATCACAGTTGAAAAAAAATCACCAATAAATGGACGTTAATACCAAAAAAGTCGTCTTCTAGTTCCAGTAAAAATGTGAGTTTGAACATATTGATGTATAGGGACAAGTCAGGGGAAAGACAAGATGATTTTCTAGAAACCAGACACACCCCTCCAAGTTACTCTCCCGCTGTCTTAAACAATTGTCAGATTTAACATTATGGTCTCTTTTTGTGATTGAATATAATCTCCATACATCATTAAAAGGGATATAAGAAAGACTATTTCAGTTGAATAAAGTGTTTCAGCTGTAAAGAAAACAGGTAATACGTTTCTGAGAACTTATCAGCTGAAAAAGATTATTGCTTCCCTTGGACACTGCTAAACTCTAGCAGCAGTAATTCTTTTATATACTGGACTATAACATCTTTAAAAGACAGTGGCCCAACTTCTTCTGACTATCACACAAAACTATGCTTGAATTTGTTTTTTTCTATTTAAAATGAACAGATGTTTTACTTTAATTGGTTATTAATGTCTTGTTATTAACAAAGCTAGAATATGCTTATATTTATTAAAAATGCCTGCATACTTAATTAGCTCATGATTTCACGCTACTGTACAAATGACAGTTTAAAATTAATTCTGCAAACGAGTAACACATAGATTCAGTTTCACTGCAAAATTAAAACAGAAAACAGTTCTTACAACAAAATGCCTTTCATCAAACCCATCTTATTGTCATGGTTTTACTCCAGCCGTTGGCTGGGCACCACATAAACACACGCTCAGTCCCCCTCATCAGAAAAGGGGGAGGGAATCGGAAGAGTGAAAGTGAGAAAACCCGTGGGTTCAGATACAAGAGTTTAATAAGTGAAGCAAAAGCCGCGTGCACAAGCAAAGCAAAACAAGGAATTAATTCCCCACTGCCCACGGCAGGCAGGTGTTCAGCCATCCCCAGGACAGCAGGGCTCCGTCACGCATAATGGTTACTTGGGAAGACAAACGCCACCACTCCGAACGCCGCTGCCCCCCCCCTTTCTCCAAGCCCCTTATAAACCGAGCATGATGTTGTATGGTATGGAATATCCCTTTGGTCAGTTGGGGTCAGCTGTCCTGTCTGTCCCCTCCCAACTCCCCGCGCACCCCCCCAGCCATCCCGCTGGCGGGGCGGTGCGAGAAGCAGAAAAGGCCTTGGCTCTGTGTAAGCATCACTCAGCAACAGCAAAAACATCTCTGCACTATCAGCGCTGCTTCCAGCACAAACCCAAAACACAGCCCCATACTGGCTGCTATGAAGAAAATTAACTCTCTCTCAGCTGAAACCAGGACACTTATTTCTTCTGAAATACACAAAACAATATATGGTGGCTCTGGAATAGCTTGAAGCAAGTAGAAATTAAAAGTTGCTAAACAGTTTAATCTGGCAGGCAGCCAGAACAACCACACAGCCACTTGCTCACTTCCCCTGCCACAGTGGGATGGAGGAGAGAATTGGGGAAAGAAAAAAAAAAGCAAACTCATGGGTTGAGACAAAAACCGTTCAACATGACAGAAAAGAAAGAGAACAGTAACAATGATCAAATATACAAAACAAGTGATGCACAGCGTAACTGCTCACCACCCGCAGACCAATGATGCCCAGCTAGTTCCTGAGCTGGGGTCCTCGCCCCCAGTCAGCTTCCCTCAAGCTATATACTGTGCATGATGTCATATGGTTTGGAATATCCCTTTGGCCAGTTGGGGTCAGCTGTCCTGGCTGTGTCCCCTCCTACCTTCGTCTGCACCCCCAGCCTCCCTGCTGGCGAGGCAGTATGAAAAGTCCGGAACTTGGTGCAAACATTGCCTAGCAACAGCCAAAACGTCAGTGTGTTATCAACATTATTCTCATCCTAAATCCAAAACACAGCACTTATCTGCTACTAGGAAGAAAACAAATTCTATCCCAGCTGAAACCAGGACAAATGCTGACATAGATGAGGCACAGAGATGTATAAAGGAGCTATCTAGCTGCACTTATGTAACTAGTAAAAGGTGCTAAACACAGGGCTACTTATTCCACTGAAGTAAAAGATTTCTGTGAAAAAGTTATACCTTACCTCTTTTTTTAAAAAACAAAACAAATCAGAGCTGGCTCTTCCATTATCAAGTTACAGTTGGTTTCCTTTCTTCTTTTCTCCATACTTCCAAAAGTCACAAGAATGTTTATGAAGAAAAAAATCCAATTTTGTTTCTAAACAGGCCTGCATGATAGCCAGTCAAAACCAAACCTAACAATTTTTCAGAAATTTACTGTGAAATTTATCTAGTTGCAATGGACATACCTTTGGCAGGTTTATTTTTAATGTTATTGGCTTTCCCTTTCCCACAGAGGGTAATGAAAGAAATTAAAAATGAAAGTATAAGACATGATATACTGAAGTTCTTCTAAGAGAAGCTAAAAATTACTTAACTAATGTATGACAATATCTGGTAAAGGGATGCATTTCAAGTATTACATATTTCTAATATTGAGACGTTTTTAAATTTTGAGCTTCCCGAGGGAGCCACCTCAAAGGCCACCTGGTAAATATACTAACAAAGAAGGGCCATAGTTAGCAGGACAAAGAAAGCTTGATGGATGCAGGACAAAGAAACTGTAATAACGAACAAATGTCCATTGAGGAAAACCAGAGTCATCAATAACTACAGCTGGAACTGATGCACTATGCCCACTTATGTATCTACATCAAAACAGTACAAAATTAACTACCTACCGACGCAAAATGACCCTCTCTGCAAAAGCCTCCCTGCATGCAACCTCCAGGACAGACTGGACTGGCTCTGGACTCAGTGATGTGGATCATCTTTGAAATGAGACTTCTTTCCCCTCATTGATTAGTCCCACTTCTGGGAACAGGTCCATGAGTGTCATACCAGTAACACCTCACATAACATACTTACAGGCACATGCACAGGTAAAGGTTTGTAAGAATGACATGGACCTGTTAAAGCAGGGCACCATGAAAATGATCAGAGGACTAGAGTACCTCTCCTATGAAGACATTTTTTAGCATGAGGGTTATGAGACACTGCAACAGGTTGCCCAGGGAGGTTGTGCATGCCTCATCATTGGAAATGTTCAAGATCATGTTGGATGAGGCTTTGAGCAACCTAATCTAGTGACGGATGTTTCAGTCCATGGCAGGGGGGCTGGACTATGTGATCTTTACAGGTCCCTTTCAACTCAAACCATTCTGTGATTCTATGGTTCCACATACATGCTTCACTAGTTGGAATTCTCTAATAACTTGTCATATATATATGTATATCTGTTTTATTCTTGCAATATTTATACACACACATTTGCTTTCCTAGTGATAATTTTGTAGTGACTTACAGCGCGTGTGTGTGCGTGCGTATGTGTGTGTGTATTTGTTTTTACTAATAACAGCTTTGTAGTGATTTGTAATAAGGAAATGCTCAGAATCTCAGACTTCTGTGTGCTCGTGTACTGTGGAATCCCGAGAACCCCATGGTCACGACCTTTACACACCCGTGGGTCGGGTAGCCCTCATAGATTATGAATGTGACTGCTATACTTCCTTAACTGAATCTACAGCTCCATGGCAAGAGCTGTCACCTTGCTCTGCAAGCTGTTTGTTTTCTGTCAGAGGAAGAGAGGGCAGCATCTGCTCATCAAGACTCTCCATTTCTTTCCTCATTTGTGCAATAGCAGCCCGAAGGTTGGCATTCTGCTCCTCCAGCTTTTTTATTTCCAAGGTAGGAATGTCTTTGCTCAGAGAACTTTTGTTATCGTACTGAAATATCTGTAAAACAGAAGTACAAAACAGTAACAATCCATCATTAATGAGCAACATATATTCTCTCCACAACACCACACACCACTTTGAATTCGTGAACAGACTTGGGAGAAAAGAACTGTAGGAAGAAAAGAAAGAGATTAGGTTATTCTGGGGCTTTGCCAGGGAGAAGTGTGCTATGGTGAGAACCTGAGATGTGGGGGGAGGCACAGATGGGGTGTAGAATGGCCGTAGAGGTGACACTGTTATCACTGTTGTTCCTTTAGGTGTTCTACCTCTCTCTCTTCCATGCATGGGTAACTCATCTCCTTAAGGAACTTACTGGCTCAAGAGCACTCCCCTCTCTGACCTGCCAAATTCTTTAGTGTGTTATTGGAGATCATGTGTTCACAAGAACATAAAGAGGCTGGATATTCTTTGCTAAACTGGAAAAGGGGAAGGAGTGTGTGGATGACATCCAGACAACGTGGACAATGGACACTATCTAGAAAACCTTTAAGAACTTCCAATTCCAACATAAGTAGCAATGCCTTTCTCTTGTGCATTAGTTACAGATAAGTTAACAGTGAATAATGTAAAAAGAACATTTGTCAGATAATGACTGAAGCTCTGCCTTCATAAAGGCCTTGAAGTCTGACTTTTGGAATTATACTTGGTGGAAGTATGAACTTATGAGCAAATGTCATTCTTACAGATTTCCAGAACTGAAGAGGCTGACAAAACCCAGGTTGCCAAAGCCACTTTAACTACTGTAAAAAACTCCCGATTTATATTAGTAAAATATGAGCAGCTTGCTTATAGAGCAATACATCCCAGCATCATTTTATTCCTTAAATTTTTGAAGGGGAACTGCTCAGTGTTTTCTTCATTGTCTGCACACAGCCTTAAAGATTATCTTAGAGATTTAGTTTGGAAAGCTAGTCCTGCGTGAATAAAATGATGGCCTAATCAGGACAAGAACGTGAAACATTCTAGATCACAAACTTTCAGGACTGCTTTACTCTGTTACACCAAAGGTTGCTAGCTCCAGAATGCAATTCTTGACAATAGTAAGCAACATATGCTTAGGAAAAATATAGTAAAAAGGACAAATACAGAAACACGTCCCCTCATGCGCCTCTTCAATTTCCAAATTTGCAACTTTGGGAGAAGGAAGAAAAAGGAAAAACAGATGTGACAAACCCAAACACACAGACATTGACTGGAAAATACATTTCCAGGTTACTTGAAATTCCAGTACAATCTTCAGGAAGAAGTTGTAGTAGGACCAATGAGATACAAGGATATTAGGGTCCTGACATCTACTTCTCCCATTTCTTCACTCAAAGTGCGACTGCAAACGTTTTTAAAGAATTTACATTAGACTGATGGAAGTGTACTATAACTGTGGTTTCATCCAAACAGAGACTGCAGAATTTAGATTCCACCCCTGTAAAATCCTCTCTAGCTGATGGAAACTTCTGTCATCAGCCATTTAAGAAATGCAGATACTATTTGGTACAGGAGTACTAGAAAGCTCTGCAATTGTGGAATATACACTCCTACAGTCACTAAACGAATCTTAATTTGAAGACCATCCAGACCAGATGTTTTTGAAAAGGAAAAGACAGTCTAATGCATTTGAAATATTTGTACTGAACACTGCTAATTTATGTTTTTGAGCCCAAAAAATGTTTCTTTGTATTCAACCCTAACCTTGAGTTGCTGCAAAGCAGCAGTTATGCCTGTTGACAGGGTAAGGCAAGCGAAGAGGCCCTGCACATAGAACACATGTCAGCAAAATACTTCAATATCAACATTTATGCCTTGCACAACCTCAAACACTACTCTTTTTCTGCCTTCTCCATCATTCTCCACTTCCTTCAGTCCCCTTTTTTCCCCAGTCATAAGTCTGTTCTGTGTGATCTGAAAGTGTGATCTGGAATGCCAATTTCCCTGCCATAAAGACAATGGCTGCGCTACAGTCTCTTTCTCCTGTGGCTCTTTCTGTTCTAACAGTACAGGATATGCACATGAGTACAAGCTCTATTTGGCTTTTACAATCTCTCCAAGATTGTTAAAGTGAGGAGAGGGGAAAGGGAGACTGAAAAGGCATGAACGCAACGGCATCAGTAGCTACCAATACATCACCCAGGTGTGTTCTGAATTTTGGAACCCAGACCTTCATCTCAACCTGCAACATACACATGAACCACTGCAGTTTGAACCAGAAATACAACTGTTTCAGATTTTTCCCAGTGGAAAAGGATCTAGAAAAAAAGACCACATAATCATCCAGAATTACTGTAAGTAATCTTTTCTTATCTGTGCACTTGTATGGTATTATTAGCATGCCCCAGTTAGGCAGACATGACCTAAGTTATTTTCAAAATCAGTTACAAGCAAGATTTTCCAGGCTGGTGTGTTTCACATTTCTGTTGCTTAATTAAAGGCCAAAAATGCCTACTGAAATATTTCTAGTGCTCTCACGTGGTCTCAGATCAATCTGAAGAAAGGACCTGCATGCTGCAGATATTGTACTAGTGTGTATTTAAACTTTAATCTTTCTTGCCTTAGCCATCTGAACCAGAGCCTAGCCAACATACTATTCCTTCTTTAAGAAGGCTCATTGGCACAAATGTTACCAATTTAAACTTTTAATCACTTTTTCTCTAGCTGCCCAGTAGGGTGCACTGCAGCACACTCTTCACTTTCATTCTTTTAAAAAGATAGCTTTCTATTCATAATGCATTATTCTTCAGCATGGCTTCAAAACAGTGTTACATTTGCAATTTTTAATGGCTTTTTAAAATATACATATTTTAATAAGTAGCAATGAAATCAAAACTACTTTGTGATACTAAAACAAAAGACATTATTTTGAACACCTGGCAAATTAATATTTTGAAGCTTTGCCTTAAAATTTTAACTTCACAACTTTAAAATCTACCCTGAATTGCAGCTAACACAGAGTTTCAGGAATATTACAGAAACTAGTTCTTCCCATTCTTATGTGCCATGATGGTACAGTACATTGTCCTATTTTGGAGCAACTGTCTATATCCAGCTTGCTCCTTTTGCCAGTGAGTAATGGATCAGGGCCATAATGAAGTCTGTGACACTTAATCTACATGTATTCCAGGCTAGAGATGTCTGTATTTTGAATTAAACATATGAAACAGATTAACTGCTTACAAGAAGTCCAGTGGAAACAAGCCCCATATAGTTGTTAAGTGTCGTCTAACCTGTTTCTCCCCTTCAGGTAAAATACTGTGATTAAATGATGCTTGTATTGCCTGTTCTCTTTCAACAGTCAAAGCAGAAAGAAGAGTCTTCACTTCATGCAACCTGTAGTCTGTTTTCTGTAGATCAGCTTCAACCTAGGAGGGAAGAAAGGGACGGAAAGTAGAGGACATCAGTATCTCAAAGACAAAGGATGTAGAGATTGAAAAAAAAAAAAAAGAAAAATAACATAATGAAATCAAAGAAAAAACTATATTAAATCACAGGAGAAGGACTTAAAGCATATCCCTTTTGGCTCTGTCAAAAACTGCCTTCATGGAGTAATAATTTGGCTTCATTGCCTCATCTTTTGTATGTGAAATGGACAATGCCGATTCACTGGTCAGACGTATTCCTATGCTGTACCTATTGATGCCTATGAATCACTTTGGGCAGACAATGGTAAAACAAAACACCAGAGTAAATGCCTGCATTCTAAACTTTGTAAACAAGCGTTTCCTCTGTATCCATGATCTTACTAAACAACTGGTCTTTGAGAATTATTGTTAGCCCATTGTCTAACAGTCTCTAAACAATAAATGTGTATTTGATTTTTCAGAAACAGAAGCCTGTACACTTCAAAAAATAGAATTTTTTTTCCATACAAAAATACTCTGAATTTTCCAGGACTAATATTGTTCCCTTGATAGAATTCAAGCTGTATTGTGATCTGAAACTCTTTTTGGCCTGGGGGTCATCTAAGAGGGATCTTTCTTTTGCTGCTACAATGCCAAGAGAAAACAGTGTCATCTCTCTGGTCTGTGATCAAATGTATTTGATGAATTGCTGAGCACAATACAGAACTACTGTTTTACAGATTTTTGAAAGAAGACCAAAGTCACGCCTCCCCTGAGAAATATCATGATGGAAAAACTCCATAGCTATCTATGCAACAGATAGTTCCTAAACAGTGTCAGTTTGAAATTCTCACCTGTTGTCTTGCTGAAGACAGGCTTTTTGTTAGATCCTCTGATTTCTGATGCCAATTATTTTCAGCATTCTCACAGAGGTGCTGCCAGTCCAGTTCTGCTTGCATTTTACCCTGTTCCAGAACCCATTCTCGCTCAGCTGCCCAATACAGTTGTTTTTTATACCTATGATACACAGAGTAAAGCTGTTGATTTCAGCATGATAAATACTGAGAGTGTTTTGTGGGTTTTTTTGTTTGATTGGTTCGGGGTTCTTTGGTTGCTTTGGGTTTGTTTTGGTTTGGTTTTTTTAACCTCCAACCTTGTTTGCTGTCCTCATCTTCTTTCCTTGTTTTATTTTTTGAATTATCTATTGCATTCTATTTCATGCTAAGTATTTTACTGGACAAAAGCATTTTAATTGCTTAGAGCTCAGCAGTTTCCTAGGGTCCACCTGTATGAGTATTTAAGAGTCAGCTTTGGAGGTCACCTCAGCTCAAGTGGCATAAATTACTCTGGTAATTACACTGACACTGGTACTGCTCTCAGCAATACCATCCACAGTATGTTTCCCATTTGGTAATAACAGAAGTGAGATATGAAAGAGCTAGGAATTAAAGTTTTTGAATTGTCAGGGTACAATTCCTACGCTCAAAGGCTGCTGCATATCATAGCATCATAGAATCACAGAATATCCTGAGTTGGAAGGGACCTATAAGGACCATCGAGCCCAACTCCTGGCCCCACACAGGCCCAGCCCCATCAGAGCAGATGACCAAGAGCATTGGCCAGATGCTTCCTGAACTCAGCCAAGCTCAGGGCAGTGACCACTGCCCTGGGGAGCCTGTTCCAGGGCCTCACCACCCTCTGGGTGAAGAACCTTTTCCTGATCTCCACCCTAACCCTCCCCTGTGGCAGCTCCATGCCTGTTCCGTCGGGTTCTATCACTGGGCACCAGAGGGAGGAGATGAGCGCCTGCCCCTTCGCTTCCCCTCAGCAGGAAGCTGTAGGCCACCATGAGGTCTCCCTTCAGTTTCTCCTTCCCTAGGTTGAGCAAACCCAGGGACTTCAGCCTCTCCTTACAGGTCTTAAAAAAATTTTCTTTTTTACATTAAGATGAAACCTCTCCCAGTGCAACTTGTATCCATGGCCCTCTGCTTTCTCCACGTGGCTCCTTGTTAGGAGAGAGCCTCCATCCTCTTTGCAGCTGCCCTTTATGTACTAGAAAACTGTAACAAGGTTTCCTCGAGCCTTCTCCAGGAAAGAAAGGCCTAAGTCCTTCAGTACTTCTTTGTAAGGCAGGTTCTCCAGCCATTTGATCATCTCTGTGGCCCCCTCTGGTCTGTCTGTGTGTTTTTTCAATTGTGGGATCCAGAACTGGATACACTGCTCCAGGTGTGGTATCTGTTTCACCATGAATTACTGTGAACTTTTCACATAAATAAGTTGGGCACAAAAGCGTTAAATACGATGTTCTGAATTCTTTCATCACGGCCTATTAAACAATATAAATCAATTCACTCACTTTCTAATACGAGCATCTTTCTCTCTTAAACAAGCACTGTGACTCCATTCTCTTCTGCATAGCTCAATTTCCAGACTTTTATGTCTCATCTGCAGTTCTCTCATCTGCTGCCTCAACTTTTTAAGTTGTTTGACTTGGGATTCTTTCACTGAAGCTGGCATTGCATCCTTTTCCTTGGCAGCATGAGCTAGTTCTCCATGCCTGGAAGATGTAGAGAGACAGAATAAAATGAGGTTTCAAGCAATACAAGCACATTATTTTTTGTACTGTTAATTTACTTTCTTATCAATTTAGTTCAAGCAAATCCAAAGAACCGTTGTCAGAAACGGTGAAAACAGAAATCAGTATCCACTTGTCAGGAAAACAGGTTGCAGGGAGGTCTTTTGCAGTTGTTTTTTTTTTTTTGCTTTTTTTTTTTTCAAACCAAGAATGCCACTACTTAGTGGGACTTAAGAGCAGGGCTTAGACCCCTGCAGAGTTAAACTCCAATTTATCAGAGAACTTTAAGTCTGTGATTAGCACAAAGAACAGCAAGTATTTCACCTAATCATGGGATCAGGGAGATCCTAAAAATTCAGTTGTTTTTTTCTTAAGATGACTCACAGGGAATCTATTTTAGCAGGTAAACTACTCCGTTCAACACACTCTTTTACCATAGTGAAAATATTTTTCACAGTAATTGAACAACTGAAAGACAGCTATGATCAAGTTGCCCAAATAAGAGACTTCCAAATAAGGAAGCAAAAATGCTTCCTTGAATATCCAGTTTTCATTCACAGATTAATTTCCTGAGCACGTACTCACATAAAAATAGAGACCAGGTTTAAAATAAGACAGAAGTGAATTGTTAGAAGAAAAGATCACCAAATAGTGCCTATAGAAAACTCAAATCTAACAGTAAATAAAAAGGAGACATGCAAGGAATAGTTGCATAATGTTTTTACCCTCTAAAGTTGATCTGCGTATAAATATTCAAGATATATCCAAAATTTTGGATGGAAAGGATTAAAGCAAAACAGAAGGAACAGAAAATGAACTATAAGTAAATCTTATTTCTTTAGTTTGAACTAGTCATGAGTAAAACATAAAAGACAAAACTCACAATAACGCTGTGGTTTGAATGAGTTATTTTCTGCCACTATATTCATAATTTGTCTGTAGCTGCTTGAGAAAGTATAAAGTTGTGACTCAACACAACTGGACTTACTGGATTCAAAAATAGTACAGAAAGTTGTGAGGTGGGTTGTCTGGGGTTTGTCTGAGGGGTGGTTCTTTTGTTTGTCAGTGTTTCTTTAAATTTGTAAGTAACATTTTGCATGGTATAAGCATTAAAACAACAAGGCACTTTAAAACTCCATCCACATAAGCTATAACCTCTGACATTACTTAGATTTCTACTCCCATATTACTGGTAAATATCCATTTTGTATCCTCTTCCTACACTTATTATCTACACTAACATTAACCCTGCACACTACCCCTTCCTATCTCTGCCTAAAGTTCCTTTTGCATAGGTTTTTATTCATTGACTTCTTGGCTTTGCCTGTAGCTAGCCTCACTAATACATGGGGGAAATTACTGCAGATGACCTCTCCTTCCTTTGCTTAACACTTCCACCACAAATTCAGGTGCAAATTATATATATATATATTTAAAAAATACATAACTCGATATAGACAATATGTTCGTTAAAAAAGGAAAAAGATATTATAGCATCTAACATGCGATGCGTACTGAGAGCTATTACATTCAGATGCAGTTGTAAGCAGTATTGGAAACTGAAACAGTATTAGAGATACCTAATCAAGCACTCAAGTCTGAACACTGCGAAGATTAAAAGTTTTTTCTGAAATACTACCAGAGTTATATTGCATATCAGAGTAAGTAATATGTGCAAATTTACATTTAATAAGCATACATGCAGTTGCAGTTCCTTTGTTCATACCAAGTCAACAGCAGTTGGTCATGTAATCTTTATAGTCGAGACTGCAATAAGACAAAGTAGTTTTAGCTCCATTACTACGGCAGTATCCTTTACAGAAGGCCAAAGACAAGGCAGGAAAACAAAACCAGAAACTAAACTCCAATTGTGTCAACGTTCAAGATGCAGGAATCCACAGACACCACTAATGGCCAGGCAGCCTTTTGCTACCCTGATAAGCCTTTGGCAAACTAAAGTTTGTGGGCAGAAGCAATTTATTTTATTAGACAAAAATCAACACAGCTGGAAAAAGCTGACAATCTTTTAGGCATACAAGCCCTCTTTCTGAAAGCTTGTCTCTTTTTCCCAACGCTATCAATTAGTTTAATGTGAGGGGTTTTTTCCTCCTCTTCCTATACACCTTGGTTTGTTGAACAATTAAGCTATCAGTTAAACCACAACTGAAGGAGGTAGACACAGGCACCAGAGAACCATCCAGGTAATGTTGGATCATCATTAGTGAAGACAGCACATGCAGAGAATAAAGATCTTGGAAGAGTGAATTCCTCATTACTGGCCTTAGATGGGTAGTAATTACATCCCCCTCATCACATCCCCTTAGATGGGACAGGCTTTTCAAAGACCTATATATAGTTTTTAGTTGTGTAGGAAAAAATCCAGATGCTGTGAATGAAATTAAGATATATACCACAAATACGCCTGCTTCCTGCTATCCTGGAAAGAATTAGTTCAATACATAGGTGGATAGGAATGACTTGAGACTATAATAAACACATTCATTCTGTGAGTACAGGGTAACAGCGTAAAAATAAGTTACCTTCAGTTCATGGGACAGAACTAAGTCACCCATTTCATCTGCTTTTGAAACTCACAATCTCTCTTTCACTTCGCATCAAATTTGTCTAGCAGTTCCTACAAGGGGAGCAACAGATAGGCAATGCTATTACAATGGTACTGATGGAAACGCTGTATTCTCACAGGCTTTTTAAAACCCTGTATAAGGGGTTTAACGTGCTGAATGAAACCTGTCACCTGGCCTCTGGTAGGTCCCCTAACACCACTTATACAGCAAAGTGGAATTTAAAGAAGCACATCAGCCAAATGGCACCCTTTGCAAAGTAAGATCGGATTCCATAATGATAGGGGAAAAGAAGAAACAGACAGACAGACAGACAAGGTTTATTTTAAGAAAAAAAACCCAACAAACAAAACCCAAACGCCTTACAAACATTAAAGTTCAGTTCCTTTGTACATACCTGAGCATTTGTAATACGTCAAAGACCACTCATTACAGAAATAGCTGAACTTTCTTTTAACTTTTAGAGGAGCAGAAATGTGCTATATCTCTCCAGGGCTAAAAGTTGTGGGGTTTTTTTTGTTTTTGTTGTTGTTTTGTTTTCTTTTGTTTCTTTTGTTGTTGTGTGTGGTTTTTTGTTGTGGTTTTTTTTTTTAAACTGGATACTTTACAAATGGGATAATTTAACAAATTATTAAATTTGTTAAATTAAATTATTAACTGGATATTAAATTATTGACTGGATAATTTAACAAATGGGATCAAAGAGTCTTGAGCTATACAAAAAGAAATCCAATTCAGTGATTTCAGCCTTTTTCCCCCACAACTTAAAAGTAAAATTTTAAATATAAAGTAACAAATATTAACAGATGTTAAACTCATAAGCACATGAATAAAGGGATATTATTACATACAAACTACTACAAGAGTTAGGACATCCATCATCTTATACATATACACACATATATGGAATTAATGGTGAAACAGTTAATCATTTCCCTCTATTTTCGCAGAATGACAATAGAAACTGTATATAATACAAAAAGTGGTCACAAACTACAGGAAAAATATTTTACAGGTACATCATAGGTACTTGCAATCATTAGTCTAAGCTTTTGAAGTTAGGCAAAACAATTCACTACTACCACAAGGGTACGTTCTGACTGCAGTCAAGAGGCTTTTAAAGTGAATACCTGCAGAGCTACTAAAAAGCTAAGAAACTATAACCTTACCGAAACGTTGTCACAAAAATACTACCGTGTTTTCCACTCTGGAGATAAAGTAACAAGAGGGCGGCTGGGAGATAGGAAGCTATGGGAAATATTTTTTCCCCACCCTGTATAGCTGTTGGATTTTAACTTACAGGAAAATAATCACAACAGTGATATTGTTTGTCATACTTAGGAAAACAAAAATCTGTTATAGGACTTTACTTTTACATCCCAAGAACAGTACTACAGAATGGTCATTCTGGTGTGAAATTCCTCCAGAGTAACGTTGCAAGTTATTCAGGGACCAACGCACAGAAATTAAAGACACCAGTGAAGACAGTACTGAAGAAGTGTGAAACTCACTCTTCACAACACCTATGTTTCATAAGTATATGAAAAACTGTTCATAAAGGAGTCATGGATTTTCCAGAAATTAAACTGTTGCAGTGAGCAGCCATTCAGGTGCCTAGACTGATAAAGTATTAAAAAAAAAAAGAGTGTTTCTGAGATATTTCTTCCAGGAGTAAATGTTAAATCAAGATTGAAACTTGAAAACAAGAAAACAAGATCACAAGGGATTTTGGCTAATTGATGCAATATCAATATACGAGAAATACTGTGTTAGATGATGTGCCCTTATGCTCATGGAACAGCAGTTAATCAGCTTTACCATTACAGTTTAACCACACAACACACAAAGATAACTTCTAAATTAAGCCAGTTACCAAGTATTGTTGAAGTGAGAAGCGCTCATACTCCTTTGGGTAGGTTCATAAACTGTCTTTGGGGAGTTCATGGGCAAAAGACTCACGGATGAAGATGGGTTATTTTACCAGGATTACTACACAAAGAGCAGTGAGATTTGGATTGGCGGGTGTTGAGTGCAAGATGTTATTGCCTAACAATCTCTTTTACCACTTCCATTTGTATTATATATTGGCTTGGCTGACAGGCCAAAAATTAACCATTCTAGTTCTAATGATTAAACACATTCATATATGAATAATTAAAAGACATTTTAATATCAAATACATTTTATACAAAAACAACGAAGGAAGGTTTTGCTTTTCTTTAAGGTTTGCAATATAGAGAGAGGTGGTATAACGCCCCCCTACGGTATCACAGTTAAAGGTCACAACTCACTGTTAGTAAGATTATCTTTTTATGATGAAATTATAGCAATGTAAGAGGCAGATGGGGGGCGGGGGAAAGCCTTGTATTTAGAAGGACACAACATACGTTTACCCATCCTGCCTAGGGCTGCCTCTGCTTTCTAGATGCTGACCTCTCCTGCAGTTTCAAGGTTAACAAATTTAGCAGTGTGCTGTCTACATAAAATAATCTTACACAATCTCAGATTACCAAATACATTCTTAACAGTTCCTTAGAAGGGGCTGCTGCCAGACACACAAAACAACAGCTATTACACAAGTCGTGCATCATTTTCTAAACTGTCATTACAAATCTTATGCAATTCAAGCAAAAAAAAAAGGAAAAAAAAAACACCCCAAACTTGTACAACTACAGCAATGTTAAACCAGAACATTGTAAGAATAATTAAAAAAAATAATAATTTAAAAAAGCATTGCTAGATGGCACCGCAGCAACACAACATTGTTTCTCCTTATTCTTATACCTGTTTCTGACAAACAAACTCTCCTTCCAGTTACTGGATTTTTCCTTCCGTGTAATGTTTTAGATTCCCATACTCCTCATGCTGATGATCTACATGACTGTTCCTAGAGCTATAAACAAAAATAAGCCAAATTTACATTAAAGAGCACCTCTGGTGACCTAACGAGGCGTACATATATAATTTTTTTAACAATAACACATAACTATCAATACAAGATGCTGTAATTTCCTAAAGAAGCATTCACCACAAAAATTTTTCTCGTCAGTTGAAACCAATTTTATCAGCCTATTCCATTTCTCAAAACTATACTTCAAAAGTTAATTCTATATGAGATACTGAGCACCTGCTGAAAAGTAGTGTAAGACTTCCACTTAAATATAACAGAGTTCCTCCTCCATCCAAAAATTTGTTACATAAGAAAAAATTGCAAAACAAGGACTGCCCAGCAGAAATCTGAGCTTTTGGATACATTTAAAAATAGAAACAGCTCCCTATCTTTGCCTCTCCTATCCCCCAGCATTTTTATTTGCTATCAAGAAAAGAAGTTTCTCTGAGATACAATGGAAGAATACCAGTTAAGGCTAGCATTTCAAACAAAGTTGAAGAGTTGATACCATGACCAGTAAGTTCTCTAATGATACACTGAATCTTTCCAAGCTTTGGATTCATCCCTCCAAGACTCAACAGGCTTACTGCAGCTCGTTACATGGCCAATCAGACCCGTACTGACATCGTGCAGTTCTGCAACCTTCTGATTCCTTTAGACTCTATGTTACAGTTATTTTATGCAGCTGAATGATTGCTGCATTTGGTTAGATAAGGTTGATCATACAGTAACTACATCAACAGAACTGCAAACTAGAACTGGATAGTCACAAACAGCTAAATGCATATCCACTTTCATATTCTGCTAGATTTTCCTCTTAAATTTGCACTTCACCTGAATTAATCTGAATCCCATAGCCAACACTTATGCATGTAAATGAAGTCTAACAGAAGTGCTGTCTCAGTGTAGTCTAGACAAGCAGTTTTACACCTCCCTTGTTCATCCCACAACTCTCCGGGCAAGGCAGACCAGGAGAGTAATTGCTGTACTGCTCAGTGATCCGTACGCAGCTCTGGCGGGCAGAGAGGCAACACTGGGTGTAAAAGACTCAAACTCTCCCTTCCATTCCCAAAGGATATGAATTTGCATATGCTCCAGAATCACAGTAACTTTAATCAGTTAGCGACCTCTGAAGAATTCCAGATCACTTCTAATAACTAAAAAAAAAATATTTAAAACTTATCCAGCCATCTCTACATTATAATGGCAGTTTGACCCAGAACACTTTATAGCAGTTACCATTTTAAATGGAGAATAACCCCAAAGACATTGTCATATCTGAAAACAGTAGTTATATTAGCCAAGAACGATGTGCAGACAGATCTGAAGAAATATGTGTTTATCCTCCCCCAAGGTTTAGAAGTCTATATAGAATACTAAAAATTAGTGAGAACAGCCAAACTAATCAAGTGCATTGCTTTAGCTATCTTCAATTTTTAACTGGCTGCATTAATAAAACATCTTGGTCCTGTGACTGGATATGCCCCAACAGACTTCTTTCTTTCACAGAAGCCTATCAGAGAAGGTGGGACAAAAGTATTTAAGAGCACACAAATCCAACTCTCATCATAACATCAGCTTGCAATGTCTTAGAATAGTTGAAAGGCTGAACCATTTGTGTTGAATCCACAGTGCAATATAGCAACTAACGTCTAGCAACCCTAGATAGTATTACTGACCATGGTTGATATCATGTCTACTCACGTACACAGAAGGTAAATGCATCTTGATATAACACACAGGAGACATATCACAAGACTTTCAGATTAATCTCATTTCCCAGAGGTGTTTCAGTGTACAAGGAAAAAGCATTTCCTTCTGACAAATTCTCTTCTGCTCCCCACACTGTTTCCCTTAGAATCATACCACCTTCACCCAGTCCTATTGTCTCCCCAACATACGCTCTTGTAAATTATGTAGGAACACACTGTATGTTCCTACATAAGAGGATGCTCACTTTCACTTAATGCTATCCTTTCTCTAACATGTTGCCAGAAATCAGATAAGTCACTGTGGAAACCAAGACATAGGTGTAAAGACAACCCAGGTCACTTGTGTTAGCCCTCACTCTTACCACGTTCTAGGTGTTCCTCTGTCAGAATAGATACTTGTATCTCCATGCACAAAGTGCTCTCCACTGCATGAATGATGTTACTGCTTTATCCCAATCCAAATTTATCTAAATTATCTAAATTAGCTAAATTTCTCTTTTCCTGCATACTATTCTAAGGAAGTCACATCTCACCTGCAAAACCATTCCAACTCTAGCACATGTTCTTCAACATGTTGTTGATAGTGATAATTAAGTTTGTGTCTTTTTCTTCTTTCCTTGACAAACATTTGCTCCAGTTGTACTCTAAGATCACTAATCTCTGCCTGCTTAGCGCTTTCAGATGTTTTCAGATTAATGAATGTGACATCACTGCATTCTAACTCTTTCCTAAAATTCTTAGGTTATAGATAAAATCTTCATTCAATTTGTTAAATTTTTCATGCATGTCTTGGAGTTGCTTTTTGACTTCTTGCAGCATTTTCTTTTAACACAGGAACTGGCAACCACGTAGCTCCTTCCCTTCTTTTTCTTTCCACTGAAGGAAACCATTTAGTTATTTCTCCATTTGTAACACTACTATAGATCTGAAACAGGAGCTGACAGAAGACAGTTAAGACTGATAACTAGTAGAAATCAAGTATCTCATCACTCCCTATCCACTACATAGCTGATAATTAATTACCAGTGATTTTTAAATTTAAATTGTACAGTTTCCTAGACCATTAGGCACTGGCCACTTCTGAGGTTGTGCTTTTACTGGTAAAACCCTTTACGTGCTTCAATTCCATCTCTTCGTATTGTTTATTCTCCATATTTCCTTAATATCCAATTATAAACTCTGTAGAAGATAAAACATTATTTCTAAGCAACATGTTTGCTTAAAAAAAAAAATAATTAAAAAATGGTAATTTCTGCTCAGATCTCTACAGAGATTTTCCCAAATCTCTGGAGTCAATACAGCTTCTCTCACTGTACAGTATTATTCTGTGTCAGTGGTTACAGATAATCCCATCTGGATCAGCGCAGGGACACAGAGAACAAATCAGACAAGCATGCCTTTCAAATAGTGGCTCTTTAATCTCTTTATATGAATGAGAGGTTTCCAGATCAGCAAATATGATGCAATATCTCTATGCTAAAGGATGCTACAATTTAAACAACATTTTTCTTCACAAACAAACTAGACAACTCTAATTCTCCAAGATCAAAAAATGAGTCTCTGATCGTTGGACAAGTATTAAAAAAAGTCAAGCTTGCTCTTCCCAGGTACACTGAGTAACAAACACTGCTAGAGGAACACAATGATCTGATAGTCTTTCAATTCTGCTGCCCTAGATGTCACATTCATCCCTAAAGCAATTAAAATAAAATTCTGTTTTTTCTTCGCATTCTGCTTTTGTTGGCTATCTTCAAACCATGCTAACATGTAGAAAATTGTGTAAGTACTATCTTCTTCATAAGAAGCGATAGGACAAGGGGCAACGGGTGCAAATTGGAGCATAGGAGGTTCCGGGTTAACATAAGGAAAAACTTTTTCACTGTGAGGGTGACAGAGCACTGGGACAGGCTGCCCAGAGAGGTTGTGGAGTCTCCTCCTCTGGAGACATTCAAAACTCGACTGGACATGTTCCTGAGTGATGTGCTCTAGGTGGCCCTGCCTTGGCAGGGGGGGTTGGACTAGATGATCTTTCGAGGTCCCTTCCAACCCTTGTTCCAACCCTTGTGATTCATTTGGGTAAGCAGAAACAGATTTTTTCATTTTTTTATTTTTAAATCATTGTTGTGGATATTCATGAATAGTACTGCCTCCCTGCCTATAACATGCAACACTGAGAAACATTTGCTCTTTCTGTACCTTCCTTTCAGCTACTGTTGCTCCAAACTCATCTGATGGCTACCACACTTAAAAAGATTAACTAAATTTGATTTGCTTCCCTCCTCCACCCCAATCATAAATACAATAAAGATATAAAATGCCTAGGAGATAGTTTCTTTCAGTGCCTTAAGTCCAGAAAGTATGCTAAGACTATACCCATTAAGGGATCAAAAAGCTTTTGTAAGTGTCTTTTAAAAACCTGATGTATGCTTCACTAGCTAAAATTAGCAATACATTATTAGACGAGACCTTTGTGTGAGGAATCAAAAACAAGACCACAGCTCCAGCCTACTCCTTGAAATCACCAAACTGAACTCTCCATTTTTCTTGGAAAGAGGTGATTAAGAAAAGCAATACTTCTTTTACAATCTCTCTCTACAATTATCTTAAAAGGCATCACACAGTTTCCTACAAAAACAACCTTTCTCCCTATCTCCACATATCTCACTTCAATTAACAGCCCTGGTAAATTGCAGGCAGTATCCTGAGGTGAGCCTGGGTTACATATAACATAGGAATCATTAATTTCATATAAAAATATGAATGGGCCTTCCTGCAATTTTAAAAAACTGCTTTCCATCACAGAGGGCTATATTTCTTTGAAATGCAATTCAAGAGAGGAGAAAGGAACATTTTGCCTTTGATAGTAGCAGTATTCATAATAGCAGGTTAGTTTCAAGAAGGACCATAATGGAAATAACAGTGTAACTTTAAATATAAATTGCACCAATTGCCTGGATGTCTTACAGTCAAAAGAAGAGTAGTAAACCTATATATGATAACATTAAGAGATGACTTAGGAAACAGCATACACATAAGTAAGAGACTACATTCTACAACCAGCACAGCTTACCCGTACAACCTAAACAGTAAAGTAACCCATTACAATCCAACCACTTACTCCAAGCATATCAAGAAAGAGGTGATTAACAGGTACTCCTGTTCCCCCATGCAACAGCCTAATGGGACTCATATCAGCCTCTTTACCAAAGGAAAATGACATCTTGGCTGTAAGTCACACGCAATTGAATGTGGTTGGCATAGCTGATTCAGTGGAAATTTTGCAACCATTACTATTAAAATGCTACTCCAACAAGACGTTAGATGCCATGTTTGAACTAGTCACTTTTCAACCACAAAAGCAGAACAAGGTGATGCTGAAGAACATTTCAGAGTAATACTTCAGAACATTCAGACTTTCATACAACCCCTATGTCAAAGAGGTGTGAAGCTTTAAAATTTTGTTCAAAATACAAAGAAGCTGTACTTGCTTCTCTCTTCCTTGCTATCCTTATAACATATTCTTATTGTAGCAAGAATAAGATGTGCACAGCAGAACAGCAGAGCTAATACACTGCGATTGCTTCTCTTCCTTTCAAAACTACAGAAAAGAGGATAAGAAAGAAAATGTAATACTGCCAGCATCTGTTAAGTATCTCTAGCTACAACTGTTTTCCTTGATGAAGCAGTAAGAGGCAGAAGCAAGACCACCTGCGTATTAGCACAGTTGTTTCACTATGTACTGCAAGTCATGATGGGACAAGCAATCAGTACAGGCCACAGCTACACTGTTAAGTAGTTGGACCACAGCATTGTTGGAGACAAAAATAATCATGTCAATACAGTTCCAAGAAAAAAAATTATGACAAGCAGTTGTACAAGTTAGCGTCACTTGTATGCAGTCTGTTTCTTTACCGCTGGTGGCTAGTTTGCTATTTACCTTACACGGTTAGACATATGAAACAGTAAATATGCATCATGCATTATACAATCGGATCAGAATGGATAAAATACAGCAGAAGCTGGGGGAATAGAATAAGGACCAGTAACATACAAGAGAAACCTGGGATGTCAGGTACTGAGCAGGGACACATCCCTGGCAAAGTACAAGGTGGGCTATGCTCTGGGGTGCACGATAGCCTGATGTCAGGCTCTGCCATTATGCAGGACAGACAGAAGAGTAGGAGGCATAAGGGACTGCATAAGTAAAAGACAAGGCATGGTTGAAAGAAACAATTGTCCCTGGGACCGGGAAATGGGTACGTATTCTAAAGAGCATCCAGGAATGTAAAGAGAGGGCAACACACCACGAGGAACACCAACACCGAGCCCCTAGAGCAAATACTCTCAGGGATGACAGGAAGGGACAGCCACATGGATGGAGGCAATGCTACCGGCAAGCCAAAGATGAAGTCCCCTGCAGGACTTGAGGTTTGTACATCTTAAGTGCAAAGAAGACAAGACATAATCGAGTAGGAGCGGAAGGAAACACTGCCAGTGGAACAGCCAGCAGCCAGGAAGCAGATCCCAGGAGGGGGGGTAAGAAGCCCCCCGGAGGGCCCAAAGGGTCAGGTGCCAAGATGGCAGGTAGGCTGCCGAGGTCAGGTCCCTTAGAGGAAGGCAGTAAAGAGGAACACACAGCAGCACAAGATAACGCTTGAGACTCAGGCAGCATACAGAGAGCCCTTAGTAGCAGCAAGGGTGCCGAAAGACAGCGGGTCTCCAGAGAGAGAAGAGGGCGCAAAATGCACGGGTGCCGCGTCGGGAGCTCTGAAGAACAAGCTGCGGCCCAACGCGAGGCTGTGCGTTAGCGGTGCCTTCTGATGGCGCCCGCGGAGCAGCCTAGTCGCGGCCCGGCTCCCCGCGGCACGAACCTGCACGTCCTTCCTTCCGCTCCCGGCTGCAGACCGCGCCCACGGCAGCACGGCGGGCGACGCCTGGCCGAGAGGCGGGCCCGTCTCCATGGGAACCGCGGCCCCTGCCGCCCGGCCAACCGTTAGCCTCAGGCGAGCCTCGTGGCGGGTACGGCTGGCGCCCAGTCAGCGCTCCGCTCCCCCAAGCATTTGTCCACCCGGCCCCGGGCTCGAGCAGCCTACCGCTGCAGGCCCAGCGCTGCCAGGGGCTCGCTAGCTCCCCTCACAGTCTCCCTTCCTGCTCAACAGACCAGCGCCCCTCGGGTCCTCTCACTGCATTCACTTCAGGGAAGCTGGTATCATACTCTTCTCCCCGTATTTTCCCCAATTCATCCTCTCGATTAACACAGAGCAGCTCCTCCTCCACATTGTGTGAGCATGTGCACACTCCTCTGTAGCCTCAGTCCCTTTAATAACACCTCCTTCTTCCAAAACACAGCTAACACTTAGAATCACCGAATCTTTAAGGTCCGAAAAGAATTCTAAGACCATCAAGTCCAGCCATCAAGCCAACCCCACCATGCCCACTAAACCGCGTCCCGCAGTGCCACAGCTACAGGCCTTCTGAACCCCTCCAGGGCCGGTGACTCCCCCGCCTCCCTGCGCAGCCTGTCCCAAGGCCTGACCATTCTTTCAGGGAAGAAAATTTTCCTCCTCTCCAATCTAAACCTCCCCTGGAGCAATTTGAAGCTGTTTCCTCTTGTCCTGTCACTTGTTACTTGGGGGAGAAGAGACCAACACTCACCTCACTACACTCTCCTGTCAGGGAGTTGCAGAGAGCGATCAGGTCTCCCCTCAGCCTTCTCTTCTCCAGACTGAACCCCCCCCAATTCCCTCAGCCGCTCCTCATAAGACCTGTGCTCCAGATCCTTCACCAGTTTCGTTGCCCTTCTCTGGACACGCTCCAGGGCTTCAGTGTCTTTCTTGTGGTGAGGGGCCCAAAACTGAATCCAGCCCTCAAGGTGCGGCCTCATCAGAGCCGAGTACAGGGGGACAGTCACTGCCCTGCTCCTGCTGGCCACTCCATCCCTGATGCAAGCCAGGATGCTGTTGGCCCCCTTGGTCACCTGGGCACACCGCCGGCTCACATTCAGTCACTGTCAACCAGCACCTCCAGGTCCTTCTCTGCCAGGCAGCTCTCCAGCCACTCTGTCCCCAGCCTGTAGCACTGCCTGGGGTTCTTGTGACCAAAGTGCAGGACCCGGCACTTGGTCTTGTTAAACCTCACACAGCTGGTCTCAGTCCATCGATCCAGCCTGTCCAGATCCCTCTGCAGAGCCTTCCTGCCCTCAACCAGATCATACTCTCAATTTTCATGTTCACTTGTCTTCCTACACTTTTGTTTATCAGACTGTTTAGTATTAAACAATTTCTCCCTAGTGCAGATCAGGAAGGAGAGTCTTGGCCCACTTCAAATACAGCTGTCAGGAATAGGAGCAAACAGGGAAAAAACTTACCATTCTCTCTTACCTCCCACTGCATTGTCTGAAAAACTTCAGAAAGCTTGTAAAACAAGCTCAGGCTAACTGAAACAGGAGGCCATGCACCACAGATAAACAAGTTCTGAAACCAAGGCATTTAATTACAAAAAGCAGTATCAACTAAACCAGACTATACTGCCTGCGTGAGACTGAGGAAGATGTAACACATGAACTAGATGTAAAGCATGATTTTCCCTTAGTCACTCTAGATGACTTGCTTGTCTGGAAGTCATGAAGCAAACTTCCTGTAATGCTCTCTCACTTTTTTGTTTCTGGACTACATAAACAGCTTTGCCAGATGAAAGACCTTTCAGAAACTTGAATGTTACATGAATTGTATCTGAAGTACACTAATTTAAAGAAAACAGAATGTTATCTGTAGTGCTTACTTATCTTTCCTTAGGTGATCAGAAGAGAACTGTATTTCCTAAGTCCATGTCATCTAAAGAAAGGAGAGGGTTTATTTCCATCAGCAACTATTATTGAAAATTAGAACTAATAATGTGACTTTTGAAATAAATCCAAGTTTCATTTAGTTACATGAAGTGTATCTACATATAATTTCAGAGTACTACCATCAGTAAAGGGATTTAGTTCATTTGTTTGTATGAATCACCTCTAGTTTAAAATCCAACAGTGAAATCTGGCCTCAAATTATTTTCCAAATCTGAGCACACAAAAATTATAGTGCAAGTCTCAGCACAATTTATTCTCTGCAGTGGACCTCTCAAAGCATTCATCAAAATCAATACATAGTAGGCAAATGTCTAAATCCATATACCATGCTGACTGGTGGCTTACTCTGTTTCCTGGCATCATACCCCAGAGTTGCCTAACTTCTCAACTGCATCACCCTTTGCAAACCTTCTCCACGCCCCTTCCTTTCAAATTAGCTGTCATCTTCTCCAAAGTACCTTCAGATAGTCCACAGTCACGTAGTTAAATGCATGTCAGTTCCCCAAATGAGTAACTGATGGCTTCTACTGAATCAACAGTGACCAAAATGGGTAAATATTAATCTTAACAGTGAGTCAAAAAGATTAGAGTGTACACAACATGGATTTTGGGTTCAACGTAGAAACCTGTATACCTAAAATAAATGAGAGAAGTGTCCTGGTTTCATAGATGGAAATTAAAGGAAACCATTGTACCTTTTAGCGGAAATTAACAGGAATTTAAAAGAGAGAGACAGATTTTTCCTTCCAATCAAACACTAGTGAGTTCAGTAAGATTTACGCTAAAGCTAGATTTCAGTCACTTTTAGAACCACCTTCAGTCACAACTTCAGAATACAAGACTTTGCCCACATCAGTGTACTGTGAAATAGCAACACTCACACAAGTGGCTTCACAAAGAGAGAAAGAAAATGAACCCACCCTTTGAAAATAGTGCATTTTAGAGAGGAAAAGCAGAGCATACCCTGGCTACAAATATACCACTACACTTGAAAGCACTTTTTAAGTTTCCAGTCCAAAGGTTCTGTCCAACTCACCATGGCCCAACTCCATAACAAGACAAGACCCATGATTACACAAACTATTTATCCTGCCACCCTCATTCTTGCTTCTACAGAAAAGTAGTTCCAAGACACAGGCCACACAAGAATCATGGAACACTCCAAAGATGCTCACCTGGACAATCAGAGGAACAAATTTATGAGAAACCTCATGCAGGGACTCAGTAAGTGAACAGAGACATAGACTACCTTGATGAAACATAACATAAAAATTAAAATGCGATTCGGAAAAGTTTCTTTCAAGCGCAGCTTTCCTTCACATGAGTAAACTTATTTCCACAGAACTCCAAGGAATGTATCTGGTATATGATATACAAAAAAAAAATCTGAAAAAAATCAGAATTAACATTTTAAAGATTATCTTCTAAATAAAAGTGGCTGACTCTACAGCTTGCAAAGGACTCCGGAGGAATTTTTGATCCCCTCTGAAATTTGGGTGCTGTTATTTAGGAACTAAATGACACTTCCAGTTTCATCCAGGCTAAAAGAATGCCATTTCCATGTCTCTCTTTTCCATGTCTACCTGTATGACAACTGTGGATTCACATTTTTGAAGACTATATACATCTTTGTAGGTACAGTTCACATTCCTCAACTGCATCTTGAGACTCATATAAAAAGACCTTATTTTTATATTCACTCTAGAAACAAACTAAAATTTACCGAAACCTCAGCTCTGAATATTACTGGCCTTTCTGCAATAAAGATCTTACAAGGCTTCTTTGTACAACATGATCTGCTACATTTACCTTTTGAATCAAAGGCAGAGGTATACGCATCACACAGTGCACGGTTAGTCGTGTATGAAACCATCTGAAACGTTCAATGCTACTGTTAACATTCTTAAAAATACTGCAGTGAAAATCCACAATTAATACAACAGACTCCATTCAAGTGCAAATAAGAAAACATAGCCTTAAAAACAACATATATATAAAAGCTTAATAAGAATAAATGTTTACAGGCACTTTTAAGGTCATATTTGGGACTCACCTACACACTGCAGGAACTGGACAGAGAACAGAGTACAACTGGAATTTGGAACAGGAAGCAGCAACCACCCAAAACTGATACGATAAAGAGAAGCTCTTGTACAGTTCAGGAGGTGCGAGAAGAGGCATTTGCCATCAGAAGCCCAAAGTTCCAGAACAATGAAGTTTTGTTAATGTTTTCCTATTTATACTGTGCGACAATATTCCAGTCACTTCTGCCTTTTTGGAAGCCAGATCAGGCAAAATTTTCCAGCGTTCCTTGACTGTCCTTAATGATGTGAATGGCAAACAGTTATTGGATTCACTACATTACCCTGTTTTTAATGGAAACAATAACAGGAATCTCATGAAGCTCAACAGAGGAAAATACTGTAAAGTCCAGCACCTGGTGAGGGATGCACCTGTACAGCGCGGGGGTCAGCCAGTTGGAAAGCTGAGGGGCCTGCTGGACAACAAACTGATGATAAGCCAATAATGTGCCCTTCTATTCAGTACCCAAAATATCATTAGCCTTCCTGGCCACAAAGGCACAAAATAAAAAATAAGATACAAAGTCAAATGAAATATGTAAATAAAGAACACACCAGGATCCTTATTTATTTGGAAACTAGTATGGAGTGAAGGACTTTCTAGTGGAGGGTTGGTGGAATCTAGCATCTATTAAGTATAACCCAATGACATTATACTTTCCTATTAAGAATTCCCTTTAGCGAGAAACTAAACTGAGACTTTCAGAGTCTACTTTGGACAAAGAATTTGCCTACTTAATGATTCCTCATGAGTTCAACAACACTTTGAGAATATTGACAATAACTGGTATACTTACAGCTGAACAAGAATAAGATGCAGAAATTATTTTGATGTTTAGTTAGAACTGTAAAGAATTTTTCAAAGCTCTTTTCGTAGTTAGATGCCCGAAGTCACTGCGTTTTGAGCTCACGTTGCTGCAGTTTAATATTCCCTTCTCTCCTAAATGTACTGCAGCATATTTAATGTTTAAACACATGCAACATAACCTAACAGATTGGGGTTTTGTGCCTTCATCTCAGTTCCAAGTGTTTATGAGGTTATCCAGACTCTGTGCAGGCTTCTGCAAGCACAGCAAGCCTGTGTTCTGCTCACTTACACTACTGCCTTGTTGAATACTGAATCAAATCCAATGATATGGGTGCTGATGTTGGGGGGTGTAATTTACCCTGGTACGTCAACCTCTACAAACACATCTCTTTCAAAAAATGCATTTTTCAAAAACAATAGGACCCCAAAGTAAGACCACAGATTACCAGACAGTTTTATCAGCAGCTTGTCTATGCCTATCCACATCCGGTCCTGAAAAACAGAACTGCAGCGACATTCTTCTGCACCTAGAAAAAAACAAACCACTGACTTTTTAAACGGTGAGAGTGCTCGGCAACTGAACACTAACCGTACAGCATGTGTGGCACTCTGCTGACTAGGCTGCAGAGAGGTGGAGGCTTTGGTTGGGGGAATGTTGACAGATGTGAAGGACACAGCATTTCTCTTTTTTGTCTTTTTAACATGTTTGGTTAACACCTTTTTCCTTCTCTTATATCATTTGAGTAGCTAAAAGAGATACTGATGCTTTAGGTATTTTGTCAACTTCACCTTCACTGTTACTCCTCTCCATTCCTAGGCACCTCTGTCCCTTCTGAAAATATCTTCATGAAGTACATACCTCTAATTAAAAATTAGTTTTAATTAAAAATTCTACTGGTGGCTATACATTTCTATGATGTAGTGATTCAAGTAAAGTGGAGTAACAAAGCAGAAGATTTTGCAGGACGGAATTACCCCCCTTCAGAAATTACAATCAGAGGGTAGGGTCATGACAAATAAAACTACCTCCCTCTCAAAACTGTAGGAGTTTTTCCAGTCCTTTGAGACTGGCCGTAGAGATAATACTTCCTGTTCCTGGAGAACCAAGATTACTTGTAAAGACACGTAAAAACATCTTTAGATGCGAGACACCACCAATTTTGCTGCACCTCAGGCACTGCACTGCTTGCTTCAGAAGCTTCGCAAGAATCAGCGATTTTTGCTCTTCTGCAATTAACTTTCATCCAGCCTGTAAGCAAACAGCCTAAATTCAGGTAATGGTAGACAGTCAAAAACTGCTTTTACTGATCTTTAAGATTAGCAGTGTATGTCTTACTGGCTGGGTGCTATCTACCCAAAACACACTACCTGGCCTTGCTTATCTTTGCACATTACGGCAATGAATCCCTAAGCAGATGCAAATGGGTACTACAGCAAAACTGAATCAAAAGCCAAAACAAACATAATGTGCAGGGAAAAGAAGAGACTTCTACGGCATCAAAAAGAATTTCAGATTCTCCCTCTGTGTTACCTGATTTCAGCAAGTAGCTTCTAAAATATTGGAAGCTACTAATCTGTGCAACACCATAGCTCTACAATACCATATCTTACCTATGCTCTTCTAGATAGAACCCTACCCCTGTGTATCTCCACACAGGTGGCAGGAATCACAGACTCATTTAGGTTGGAAAAGACCTTTAAGTCTAACTGTGGACCTAACACTGCCAAGTCCAACCACTAAACCACGTCCCTAAGTGCCACACCTACACGCCTTTTAAATACCTCCAGGGCCAGTGACTCCCACGCTTCCCTGGGCAGCCTGTTCCAACGCTTGACAATCCTTTCAGGGAAGACATTTTTCCTACTCTCCAATCTAAACCTCCCCTGGAGCAATTTGAGGCCATTTCCTCTTGTCCTGTCACTTGTTACTTGGGAGAACAGACCAACACTCACCTCACTACCACCTCCTTTCATGTAGCTTAGGAGAGCAATGAGATTTTGCCTCAGATTCCTTTTCCCCAGACTAAACAACCCCCCAGTTCCCTCAGTCACTCTGCACCGGACCTGTGCTCCAGACCCTTCACCAGTTTCATTGCCCTTCTCTGGACACGCTCCAGGGCCTTGATGTCTTCTTTGTAGTGAGGGGCCCAAAAGGTGGGCCTCACCAGGGCCGAGTGCACTGGGACAACCACTTCCCCTATACAGTGGACTGTGTGTTGTAAGCACACAAAGGTGCAGAGCACCTATTCCTAAATTTCCTAAGCACTGAGTAGCCTAAGGAGTGCTACTTTCTGTAAAGCTCTTTAGAAGCCCATCACAACTTGCATGGATGCTAAATAACAGCAATATCAACCACTCTCAGTTTTATAATGCAACATTTGTATGGATAGCATTAGAGCCACTGCAGATCAGTGGCAGAAAGCCTACTGCATGGGGATGTAAAGGGAGAGATATCTCCAGCAGGCACATTTGCAGGCAGCGCTCCCTTGGCAAAGGATGAGGAGGAAAGCCTGTAAGGTGTCTGCAGAAAGCACAGTACCACCATCACAGTGACTGAGGGGAAAAGAAAAAAAAAGCCAGGAAGCTCATAAAAGTCTTTCTTATGAGGAGACAACAAAGAAACCGTGATCACTCCCTGGAAAACAGGAACGACAGCACAGAACAGACCTCAACTGCAGAAGCCAACCTGCACGTGTAAGTACATTGCTGAGGTCCTGCTCTCCTCGGCAGCGCGGTCGGCATTGCACGCGGGCAGGATCCAGCCGCGCTCGCAGCTCTGCGCAGGCAACGGGAGCTCGGTGGGTGCGCCGGGCACCGGCCCGCGCGGCGGCGCTTCGGGCGGGCTGGCCGAGCCNACGGGCATCCTCACGCTGAGGCGCGGGACGTGACTCAGGTACTGAGGCGGAGCCGTCGTGCGTGATGCTGCGGAGTGCTCTTGTCTAGCGCCCGGGGCCAACGCCGTGGGGAGCGCGGGGGGGATCCGGAGTCGGGTGAGCCGGCGTGGGTGACCCGACTCGGGAGCTCGAGCGCGGCGGAAGCTTTGGGCGACCGCGGCACCGGCGGCGCGGCTTCATC
>VWZZ01000787.1:15369-45311 GCA_013399095.1 Psophia crepitans | reverse complement strand
CGCAGCTCCGCGGCGGGCGGCGCGGGGGCGGCCGGGCCTCCCTCCGGGTGGCGTTTGCGTCGGGCTCGCCGCGCCGGCCGCGAACTTCCTGCCCGCCCCGGAGACACCCGGGGGAAGCCTGGAGGGGGCTGTTCTGGAAGGAGCAGGCGCGCTGCCGGGTAGTGTTGAACGGTGGTTCGTCCCCAAAGCCACCCGCCGCGCTGGGTGGCCGGGACGTGGCTTCCCGCCAGGGCCCGGCGCTGCGGGTCTGCAGGGGCGGTTGCCCGTGCAGCATCCTCGCTGTGGGCGCGGTGAGGGAGACCCCCGCTCGCCTGCAGGAAGAAGCGCGGGGGTGGATGCCGCGCGCCGTCTCTTCCCAGGTCTGATATCCTTGCCCAGCACTGTAACCAGCCTGGAGAAACTGCCCATCGCTGGCTTTCAGTAAGACACCTCGCATATGACTACTGGCTGTGTGTTGCCACTGGATGGTTAATAAAAAAAAAGAATAAAAATGACGCATCCCTTCCCCTAACACTTTAAACAATGACTCCAAATGAAATGTTCCATCTGGCAGCTCGGCAGTAGCGCAGGTGCCAATCCATCCTGCCCCTGGACTCGGTTTTGGTTCTTACATCTTACTCCTTCGTACACTCGAGCTGAGATACTCGCATCAGCCGTTCCCTCGCTGTCATTAATACCACAGAGCTACCGGTGCCATGAAGGATTACGCTTTGTGCACCTACTCTGTGCAGTCTGGTTATTGCTTTAAAAAATACATACCCTTTTCTGAAGAATGCTTTATGCCTTGTGTCACACAGAAGTTACCGGGAGAAACAGTTCGGAAGGGTGGGCAGATCCTAGCATCAGGAGGGTTGGCAGAGGAGCATCTTAAGGCTCGTTTAGCAGCCCAAATCCTGGTGCAGAAATCGCGCAGTTGCCCATGTATTTTTACAGTCTTACAGCAATCAGCACATAACCCATCTGTAGTAGCAGGCACCCAGACGTCTGGTTTTATTGAGGTATTCTGTTTCACCATTCTAGGTTCTAGTTGTGTGGACTTAAGAGGAATTGTTTTCTATTTGATTTCCAGAAAACAGGAGGTGAAGCCAGTAGTAGGAGGCTTACTGGCCATCTTGTACAGCCCAGGATAACCAAGCAGCTGTAGTCATGGCCAGGCTTATTTCTGCATCACGTATATAACCTTGTTTCTTCCAAGAAGTGGGACTGCTGCTCTGAATGCCATACTAAGTACGTTCATATAGGCCTATTAACAATCATGCGTTCGGTGCTCAGTTGTCTAGACAAGTCTTCATCAGCTAGATTGTTGTGCCATGCCGAGTCTGGTTCTGAACTGGAGCTGTAAGAACTACCTAACTCCCAATGCACAATGATCACTGTGCAGACCTATACTGCTGAACGCAGCAGCATCCTTTAGTGATGAACATCATCTCGGATGTGTAAGCAACTGTGCTTGCACTCCTCTTAGGTGCTGTCCTAGAGAAACACTGGCCCAATAGGAGTCATGAATTGCATTTTAAAGAAATGGTCACTTTTTGTACATGTAAGACAATGTAGAACTTGTTTGAAACTCACTAACATTTTCAAGACTTCTATAATATACAGACCCTACAAAAGCGTAGTTACTGTGATGCAATACCTCCCTGCACTTGTCACACACAGGGACACTTTATCTGCCTTCTCAGTGTCTTTTTTTCCTTCCGCATCCCTCTCTCTCTTTTAAAACTGTGCAGCATTACTTATAGGATGTAACATTCTCATGAGAAAAGATTTTATTTTTTAGATGCAAAGGCACATGTGTCGGCATATAGAAGACGTGAAAGATAAGATTCAATATTAAAAAAAATGTACCAATAATGTAGTAATAACAACAATGGCAAGTATTTGCTTCAGGCAGACAGTGATACCAAGCGTTGCTGCAGTTACTAATTCCCGTCATCCACAAAAACTGCCCATGCAGACTTCCGTTGCAGTTCAGCTTAGGTACTTACTTGATGCGTGAAAACTGACAGCTCATCAGAAGCTCAAAGGGATCTGTCTGCCTTTTCAAGATATCGGTGCATCAGGGCTGTATTGCTGTCCTCACTAGGGAACAAAAAGCCTGGGTGATTTGTCCACCGTTGTACAGAATACTTGTGATGTGCCAGAATTTTGCATCCAGGTCTCCTGAGTGAATAGTCCGAGAGCTTCATATAACAAGGTCTTGTAACAAAAATCCTGAAGACTTTAATGGAGTAGGTATTACATATTTGTCAAATATATGTCAAAATACAGTCAAATACACCCCTGAGCTGCTGTAATGGCTTCAGCTTCTCTGTGAAACTGTGACTTGGTTGAAATCCAGTTTTGACTTTGAGACAGCTGTGAGGGGGCGTTCATTTAAAACTCAGCTGTGTGCATCTCATTTTTCTGTATTTTTTGCAAGCCTTGTAAGGACTAAACCTGAGCAAAGCATAATTAAAATTGCACTGCAGCTGCAAGATTTGTATTTTAAATAGTCCCATATCTTATTTGTAACTGTAACTGTAGTGGAGTTTCTGCCTGTTTTGCTTAGATGATTTTGGTTAGATAATTGTCCCAGTGTGGATAAACTGTAACTACTTCTTGTTTCTTAGGGAACACTCTTGAGCTTCGTCATGGGAGCTGTGGTAGCTGATGACGGTCCATCTGGTGTTAAAGCCCCTGATGGAGGCTGGGGCTGGGCTGTCCTTTTTGGCTGTTTCATCATCACAGGATTCTCCTATGCCTTCCCTAAGGCAGTCAGTGTCTTCTTTAAAGAACTTATCCGGGAATTTGGCATTGGATATAGTGACACTGCATGGATTTCCTCCATTCTGTTGGCCATGCTTTATGGAACAGGTGGGTAGTTCTCAGATTCTGAAACAGTACCGCATCATACAATGATGTCTGTAAACCACACAGCCATTTACGGCTTGACTCAGGATTGCATATCATTACTTGTGTGCAAGTAAGGCATTCCAAAGAAGCATTACTATTCATCACACAAATCCAAAAGTTACTTAAGCACATTCAGCTTGCACATAAAATTAAATCTCTGTAACTCAGTAGTTAGTTAAAGACAACAAAAAATTGCACGGCACTCTGAAGATGAAAAAGATTAAGTACTTGACTATAGGGGAAAGAACACTCTTCCAGATTGGCCTGATAGTATAGACAAAGTACGGAAAGAATCATAGAATCATTTAGGTTGGACAAGACCTTTTAAGGTCATTGACTCCAAACCTAACACTGCCACGTCCGGCAAAGAAGAAATGCACTCTGACATAAAATCAACTGCAAAAATTGGTTTATTTTAGCAATTCTAACTTGCTCTTCTTGCCTAGGTCCACTCTGCAGCGTATGCGTCAATCGCTTTGGCTGTCGCCCAGTCATGCTGGTGGGTGGCCTTTTTGCCTCAATGGGGATGGTGATAGCCTCCTTCTGCACGAGCATTGTTCAGATCTATCTAACTGCAGGTGTGATTACTGGTAAGTAGTGTGTGTGTGGTTGAAAATGAGTTAGCTAAGTTTTGTATAAGTTACAAGTATCTACATCATCAGGATCATCCAAATGGACTTTTATAAAGAAGGTAGATAAATGTGGAATTAGTCATTTATTTTTTTTAATTAATGTTTATTTTTCTGGTATGTTTCATAGCCACTGCTGTAATCAGTGAAGTGCCAACATAGAGCACAAGAACATTATGGAGGTGGAATGCTTTTAAAAATGTTATCTTTGAATTCTTTTGTTGTTTTGAAATAAAACTAATTTATCTTTAAGTCCTGAATCAGAAAAAATGCAATTAGAATTTTTTAAACAGTGATATGGTGAACCAGTATTCATTTTTATATACCCTCTGTTACAGGTTTGGGTCTGGCACTAAACTTCCAGCCTTCACTCATCATGTTAAACCGTTATTTTGACAAACGCCGGCCCTTAGCCAATGGACTATCTGCAGCTGGGAGTCCTGTGTTTCTTTGTGCGCTCTCACCGTTGGGACAGATACTACAGCACGAGTATGGCTGGAGAGGAGGATTCCTTATACTGGGTGGGATGCTGCTCAACTGCTGTGTATGTGGAGCATTAATGAGACCTTTGGAGCCACCCAAAAAGTCTGAAGCTACCAAAGAACCAGCTGAGAAAAAAGTGAAGAAAAAACTTCTGGATTTTAGTGTGTTTAAAGATGGTGGTTTTGTAATCTACACACTGGCAGCATCTATCATGGTGCTTGGCCTCTTTGTTCCTCCAGTTTTCGTTGTGAGTTATGCCAAGGATTTAGGGTATCAAGACACCAAAGCAGCTTTTCTTCTGACTATTCTGGGATTCATTGATATCTTTGCTCGGCCAATTTGTGGAATGGTAGCTGGTCTGAAATGGGTTAGACCACGCTGTGTCTACCTCTTCAGTTTTGCTATGATTTTCAATGGCTTTACAGATCTCATGGGTTCTATGTCTGTTGATTATGGTGGCCTGGTGGTCTTTTGCATTTTCTTTGGCATTTCTTATGGAATGGTAGGTGCTCTTCAGTTTGAAGTTCTCATGGCTATTGTTGGTACTCAGAAGTTTTCCAGTGCTATCGGTTTAGTGCTCCTGGCAGAAGCTATGGCTGTTCTAATCGGTCCACCATCAGCGGGTAAGTATTCTATTTAGTTCAGAATTAAAAATCATTTGCATTGCATCCATTTACACAAATTGTATGGTAAGGGAGCAGAGAAAAAGCCAACATGAGTCACTCGAAGTGTGTATGTGCTAGTGTTGCACATGCTTTGATGACTTTCTGCAGTTACAGTCTGAAATAGTCCAAGACAGAGTGGGATGAATCTTTTCCTTCTTGGATCTATTTCAGGTTTGGTTGAACTGCCATCTGGAGATGCTGCTCTTTCTCTCCTGAAAGCTTGTACTGGACCTGTTATTAGTAGATGGCCAATACTGCATGAGATGAGTTATACATACACAGGGAATAACTTTTGTGAAGTTCAGACCTCTTTGGAGTTGGGATTCAGAATATGAAACCTGTCAGTTTTCTTTGGAAAGTGCTAGCACAGAATTTGTATACCTATGGTAGATTTGGAGGAGAAAAGAGTAAGTCAGATGAAGGAGGAAAAAAAGGAAGGTAGACTGCTTCTGTTGCACATGTCTCTCAAGCCAAGAATATGGGGAGATTACAAAATATTCGCACTGGTTAATTTGAATTAAAAATTGCAAATTATTTACTAATCGAAGAACGTGAAATTTACAGACCCTGAACTGAATAAAACAACCTCAACCAAACCCACCACTTCACTGCCATAAAGTTTTTACTGTTTATACCAGACACTAAAAAACATCAAGGATCTGTATTGTGACAGAACCCCTTGTGGAAAAAAAACAGTACTATGCACTACTTCCTGTGATCTTTGGGTTTGGGGAGGCTCTTCCTTCACATCCTCCCTCCTGTTCTTTCACCTCCACCCAGTCCTGTGAAAATTTGACTTGACTAAAGCATCAGGATCAGTCAATTACTCCAGAGCAATTGTTAAATACGATTTGCATTTTAACCAGAAGACAGTGTACTGCCTGTGTGGGAAAGGAAATGAGACTGGGAACAAGAGGAGGCTGATGATAAAAATCCCGGCCATGAATGCACACATTTTCACCTGAAATACAAGACACTTGCCTTGTTTCTTGCATATGAAGGCTAGGCTGGTTTTATCCCAGTTGAATTGCATGACTCTGTGTATATTTTGGGATGTGAGGTAATGTCAGTGTATGTTAAACTGAATTGAAATAATGGATAAATATTTTGCTATAGAAGTGTTAAAATGCTACTTCAAAAAACTTGCTTAGATAGTCATAGTATGTCTAGACAGGAGTCAGTTCGACGTTTAAAAAAAGCAGACAAAAATTCATTGCAAGATAATAACTTTTGTTAATTACGTGGAATGTTGTCTTTTTCAGGAAAACTCTTGGATGCAACAGGGAGGTACATGTTTGTTTTTATTATTGCTGGAATTGAAGTTACCACCTCAGCACTTGTATTGGCCTTGGGAAATTTCTTCTGCATTAAGAAAAAATCAGAAGAACCACATACAAAAGAAGAAGCAGCAGAAAGAGAGGAATTAAACAAATCTGAAGACAAAACTCCTGAAGATGCCAAGGTGGACTCTATTGAAGTGGAGCAGTTTCTGAAAGATGAGCCTGAAAAAAATGGCGAAGTTGTAACTAACCCAGAAACTTGTGTGTGAGCATGACAGAAAACCGACAGAGCGTTTAGAAAAGAAAGATTTTCAACACTATTTATTTTAGAAATAGAACTAGTTTAGGGCTGGGCCATCTGCTTTATTAACTGGAGGCCAGTCAGCTCATCAGGTCTCTCTGGAAGCTGATTAGCTAGACAACCTTTTATTGGAAAATTAGCTTTATCAGTAAAAGGTGGAGCATTGTGGTTATACTTTTTATGTGAAGTAAAAAGCTTTTATAAACACAAGTAGAGTCTTGCTATGCATCACCAGAAACTGCTCACTTGGAAGAGATATAGGAAGCATATATTTTGAGAAAAAATGCAATTATACATATGTTTTCAGACAATATTGTTGAAATCGCTTTGTTGTACGGCTAAACATTATTTCCCTTTCTGTGCTCTTTGTGAAGGGGAAAGTGTTTGACACAGAGAAAAATCTCAGGAACTTAATGGTCTCCATTAGGTTTTTTAATTTCTTTTTTAGATTTTTAGATTAATTGGCTCAGCCCTAATTTAATTTTTATAAGATCTGTTACTTTGATTTATGTAAATCTATTTCTGAGTTTTGTCTAAACCTGTAATCTTTGTAATTATCATTTGGAAATACTGTATGTGGAAAGGCACATTACAGAGACTGTCCTCAGCAGATCACACAAGTGGTATTCCGAGGTAGTACTAAAAGAAAATAAAATGATCAGAATTGACCCTGACAGACCACAAGCAAACAAAGTTAGCCTACGTTTACGGTTTACATACAGAGTTTTCAGTAGTTTCCCTGCAGCACTGGAAAACATTATGAGTCACCTGGAGAAGACAGATACGAGGTTTGGCAGAATCTTCTGAAAGAGTGTCCATTTTCTGTGTAAAAGAAACGGTGTAAGTTTCCAGATGACCTATAAATTAGAGCGGAGACACTTAGGGAAGGGACTGAACTATTTTGAAACATGTTAGCCATCTTAAAATGCAGTGTTAGCAACACAGGAAGGTCTTAACTGCCCCCCCCTCCATTCACCCCACTTCCCTATCGTTTCACTTAGTCTACGGCAGTTCAAGGTGCCATTCTTGCTGCTTGAGGAAACACGATCGTATTTATGACAGCAATGCATGAGGACCGGTCAAGAACGGGGTCGGCTCTGCTACTCATTGCACAAACAGAACAGGGAGTGTCTGGCCAGGCTCTCGATCTCCTCTGACATTGGTATGAGGGAAGGAGAACAAACAGATCAGACGAGGCCACGACAGCACATTTGAAGAAAGGCAGAAAGGGAAGAGATTCATTGTGAGCACACTGAACAGAAAAGGAAGGTAAAAGGAAGGCATTCTTTCATTTTTTTCCCCACCCAAAAACATTCAAGAAATCTGCAAAATCATGCTTCTGCAACCCACCGTCCGGGTGTTTACAAAAAACTCTCCAGGGTTTGTGACTGCATCTGACAATCTTCACAACAGAATCTTCAAAACAGACTAATTGTAACAGATTCATTTTTGTGTTGGTAGCAAAGGAATATTGGCCTTCAGGTGCCAAAATTGTTCTGGTTAATAACCGAAAACCAAAAGACCCTAATTTCTTAAACCCTGTATTCTTGGAAAAAATAACATCAGTAGTTGTTTCATACTCGACCATTTTAACAGAAACATGCAGTACATCCAACGAAGTGCCAAACCCACGAACCATTAATGGAACTGTCTCGGATACCAGCTTCCATTCCATTTCTTCAAAATCACTTTGCACTGTTAGGACAACCGTACACAGAAATTGAAACGTTAGGATCATGATTTTTTTTTGAGTGGCTTAAAAAAGAAATGGATGCTGCACTGAATAAACTTTATATTGCATATAGTGCATTACTTTAAAACTTTTTATTTAGTGGCAGGAATTGCATGGGCATATCTGTGTTACAAGAACTTAGTAACCGAAGTTAGCTCCGGTTTGCTAAAGACTAAATCAGTACTTGGAACACAACACTGCTAGCGCCAGGCCACCATATGAAAGGGCAAGAGAAAAATGGAATCCATGGATCAGTTTACAATATCCCTGGAAGCTGCTTCAGATGCCCCCCGAAGGCCTGATAAAACTTTCAGGTTGGAGTTCGCTGTCCTGTTTCAAAAAGAAAAAACTAGAAACTTTCCCAAAGGTGAATTCAGATTCTCAAATAGCCATTTTTGTCTTCCTGTGAGTTTTGATTACCAGATTTCCTTGCTAGATAATGCCATACTGTTACCACAGAACTAAATGGTTATTCCTTTGAGTTCAGGTTTTGGCACAATTTTAAGTTTCTGTACATTCTGCAAATTGTCTAGACTAATACCTCAGAAATTTGAGCTTATCATACTGACTTTCCAGACGCTCTCATTTTCCATACGTAATACCTTTTAGTTAAGCTGGAAACAAGAAGTGTTGCTTTACAATTTTATGTGATTTGGGACAGAAGAGGAAGTTATTAAGACAAGGGAAACACATTTCAACAAGACAGGTAATTTCTAAAGTAAATCTAGTGTTCACAGAAAGTGAACCTAGTTGGCCTATACAAGATCTTTCCCTCGACTCAAAGATGAGCTACTGTGAGTAGGACTGCCAGTGCTCTCGTGCTATTTTCAGCACAGACTTACCAATGGATTGCAGTATTTGTGAGAGCAGGAGATGCTTTCAGCATGAGAGAGGTCAAATCACAGGACTCGGTTACCGCCTGTGAGAAGGAAGGGTTGGAATATAATTTGCCGAACAATTTCATACAGGCTGTAAAATCTTTTACCGTTTTTGTTATTTGCAAGAAGCATCAACACCGAGATTAGAAACACCTAATGCAGATCTCTTAGCAACATGGCAGGCTCGAGAGTAATTCTGAGTTCTGGAGCCAGTCAAACTCCCTGCTTCCATTCTGTCCCATTCAGGGGTGACATCCCAGTGTGTGCTAGCCCTCCAGTCCCCTTCCCCATCTGCTACCTTTATTTCCTTGGAAAGAGATTTGACTGTACTGATGGGTGCCAGATCGCCTGGACAACTGTGGGCCAGTACGCTAGGCTGCACTGAGGCACGTACCCAACTGCTCCTACGGCCACGGCCAGAAAGGCCTATGCATTGAGCTCCTGTTTTACAGACCTCCCTCCTTCCTAACCCAAGATGTTTAAAAAAAAAGGAGAAAAGAAGGGGCAAGCAGCAAGTCCTTAGGTTCCCAGTGCTGTCTTAGAACACCAGCTAGGAACAGGTAGATACAGGAGAGGATTGTATTGGAACCCTTTTTCTTGGCAAGAGTAGCGTGACTCCTTATTAATTGAACTCTACTTACTGTAAATTCACAAGGAATTGCCTTTAAACCCCTCCGGGTATTTTGGTACAGTATTTGTTTAATCTCAACACCACTGAGATCCCCTTAAGAGCAGTTCGTGAGATGTGCTCGCTCTTGTATTTTGAGGCTGCACGTGGTCGGAGTCACAGAGCATTGCTAAAGAGACACTAACTGCCAGGGACACAAGCGGAACAATGCCGTACAACATCTACCTGGATGAACTTTCATTCAACCCTCACCTGGCTAAAATTCTGTGATTTGAAAAAAAAGAAGGGGAAAGGGAAGGCAGGTAATTGTACAACTGAATTGCCAAGCATCCCAAAGACAACATTATAGTTGCATCATACGCTGTTGGAACAAATGTAATTTCTTTATAGACACATGGTTCATGAATCTATTTAAGAAGTCTGTGAGGGAAACAGTCGAAAAACACAAGTGCAAAAAAATCTAAGTACAATACTATAAAACAGTTGAAAGATAAGTTTTCATAGATTATTTCTCTCAAACTAATGAACAGTTTTACTGTACAGGCTAGCATAATTTTTAAGGCTTCTTAGATCTTTGTACATTCTATAAATTGTGTACTATAGGATTTATGGTTAAAATACTGTGTGTTTGATCATGTAATAGATCTTAGGCCCTTAATTTCCTAATGCAAAGAGAGGGTGTACATATAAACGCCTGTAACACACAAAGAATACAAAAAGATGTGTATATGTGTGCATATATATGTATATTTATATATATATCTGTATATCAATCTCTATATATCAAACATGCAAAATACCCAGTAGGGTAGAACAGAGACAGTTCCCCTGTTTAGTAGGCAATGAGCAACACAGAGGTAAAACTATTTTCTTCCTTCCAACCTATAAGGTTGCTTTGTTTAAATTTCTAAATAAAGTATCATAGCTGTCTGGAGCCTAGATGATCTCAGTGGAACTAAAAATCTTTAAAGTGATGCAACTGTCTGTTTAAAATCACCATCTCTAGGTGTTATTTTTCTCCGGTCCTTAAATACATTACAGCAAGTCTTCAGCAGTACTGTTGCTGAAGCAGCTAGTTGCCTCAAGTTGAGGCTTGAGATGGTATGAAGGTATTGTGTGAAGGACTGGACAGATCTTGTGCTTGTTAAAACTAAATCCCATCCAAACAAACATGTATTAGACAATGTAAAATCATTCTCTAAAAAGAAATGAAAACATTCCCCTAAGCAAGCAATCGAACTTCGCAACGAAAACCCAAAACAGACTCACCTTTCACCCTCGTTACATCCAGAAGAAAAGGATTGGTTTGGTAGGCAATCCTAAGCAGGTGGCTTTCCAGAGAACCAAACTCTTAGGTGTTAACAGCGGTAAGTGCTGCTTCCCGTATGCGTGTCTGTGTCTGCCACGCTTGTCTTGAGCATTATGAAAGTACGCTTCAGTTTTGTGCAAGTGACATGACTTTGTTTCTTGTTAACGCACTTTAATGTAACGTGTACACCCATACTTAGATTTTTTATGCTTTTCTAGTAAACCGTTGCAAGTGTAGTGAATAAATATTTATTTGGCTGTCAAAAACCGTGGGTGTGAGAAAATAAGCTTAGAAAAAATAACTTTAACACCCCTATTCAGAAATTTGGCTTCATAGGCACATGCTCAAGTAGTTACATAGAAGTAGAGTGCTCTACAGAGGAGAGACCAAGAGTGGACACCGAGCTGACAGGCAGCCAGAATTTAATGTGGGCAAGGGGACTGCTTTTGCCATGACTCAGTTTGGCCAATTCTAAAATGGGAAAGGGCACCTGCCCATAAATAATCCTGAAGACTATTTTAAAGCATCAACTAATTTAAAATAATAGCTGTTAATTTTTTAGTGCTCCATGTAGAAATTATTGTTCTTGTCCTCTGAAGAGGGCTCCAGGTTTTGTTTGCAGGTGAGTTTTATCAACTGCCATGATTTATAAAGCCCTAAATATTTTGAGTACTGACCTGCCAGCGAGCTGTCTTTATCATCAAGCGATGCTCTTTTGAACTGGAAAGCTCCCAAGAAAACAGTGTAGGAATACATTTGTGATAGGTTTTCTGGATCCTACAGTACCCCAGCTAAGATTGGCTCTTGAAGGTACAATCTCAAGGTTACACTCGAGTGAATCAGAATTACAGTCTCTTCAACATAACAAGAGCTACATTTTGCTCTTCAGAAGGCTCACAATGATTGGTGCCTCATTCTCTCTGCCGAGAAATTTTGGAGAAATCTCTCTAAGCTCAGCTTCCGAAGTTTCTCTGTATATTTACACTGAAAAGACCGTAAGTCTAGTTTACAGAAAACCCCAGGTCTGAAGAAACACAGGCTAGTTTTTCAGGCTAGTTTATTTAAATTGGTAAGACTTAAGATGTAATCCAATGCTGCCACTTCGCTGGCCAGATCAAGCCACATGCTGCTACAGGAATGAACGTTACCAGGTTGACTGAAATGACAGAATTTATTAGCGTGCAGTTAGCACATCCCTGTGACAGAAAACCAGAGTTTAGCTTTGCCCCTGGTACTCTCTGAGTCTGAACAAAAGGAGTCAGGCCGTGCTCTGTGAAGGAAATGGGCATAACCCGAGTCGCACAGCCGCTGTTCCTGGCTGCTGGACCCGCTGAAAGGTGACCGACTCACCAATGCTTGGGGAGTTAACAACTTTGACAACAGCAGAGGCACTGCATATATAAAGCAACGGCAGTGGAATATATTCTTTCAGCAGCCTTCTCAGCACTTCTGGAATACAGTTCATCTTTGTGCCAGTAGGAAAAAGGCACATCCACTGTAAAAGTCACAGCTCTTAGAAGTATCTTGCCAGTAACACAGTCTGCGAGATCAGCAGTCCTGCATTTGTCTGACAAAGTACGGAAAGTTAGAGGCAGAGTAAAAAGCAACTTACCTCTAGTTACACGCCGTTTGTTCCTTCACGGATCTGGGTACCTGCTTCGTAACCTCGACAACGTACCAGCTGGCAACTTTCCTCACTATCCTGAGAGAATGCTTCAGAGCAGTAAGAAATGAGGATAGTTCTTATCTTCTGACTCTTCATCTACCACTGCTTCAGTTCAAAGCCTTTCACTGGAAAACTGAATCCAATGAATAAGTGTATCTAGATTTTAGTATTTAAAGTTCTTAAATAGCAAAAGACTTTTCAGTCTTGCTGAAAAACGTGGCCTAAGTTCCAGTGGCTGACAATGTCAGGCAAACTTAAAATATTATTTCTTAGCAGTGAGAGCAAAGAAACATTTGCTGCTTGGGGTCTTTTAAGAAAGAAAAATCTGTCCATGAGCTCAAAATACCGTGATTTGCTAGTTTATCCTCTCCTTACCAGAAGCACCGCATTGCCTTTGTGCCTGTAACACCTGCAGCTCTGAACCAAGCTGAGGACTGTTGTTAAACTAAGTGGTTGTCTGGTTATGAGACCAGGACTAGACCTTTTCTTCCTAGCGCGTAACACGCCCAATGAATTGGTCACAGCAAAGGCACAACAGACTAGGGCTTCATGCTGTAGGATGATACACACAATTTCACCTTTTCCCACATTCCTATTTGTCCATTATGCTTATATTTCTCAAACCTACATCTTACCTATGCATTTTGAGTCAAGAATTTTCCCAAAATGATATTAACAAAGAATGCTATCTTAAAAAAAAAAGATTTTTTTTTTGTAGACTGTGTATATACAGCTCTCATCCAATTTTCTGTTGTCCCTCTGCCTGCAGCATGCAATGGTTTCGTCAAGAGAACCAAAGCATACTAGTCTTAATAAGATTAAGCAGGGAAAAAACACCAATATCTGAGAAAAAGTCATAAAGAGTTACTCCTCTGCAAATACATGCTGATAAAGTTAGTAGGATTTGGCTGCTAAACATTCTTACTGAAGATGAGGCCTCTGAGCGCTGGTACAGAACTACTGAACGATGCAAAAGGTCCATACGATTCAGGTTCATACAACCACTTAAATCTAGACACATACATGTAATGCCAGTAATTGTCACCTGAAGGAACAAGAGGGAAGTGTACTGTTTTTAATAATGAAGTACTGCATTATTTAACAGCAAAACCTTTTTTTATTATTATTAACCTGTCTCATCCAGTGAGTTTTAGAAGCTACTTTACTGCAGGATTAAGTTCATTACCCTTCTTCACAACTGGATTACATCTCGATTTCTGACCAGATGGCTCACCACTATTAAAACAACCCAGCAGCACTGTTCATTTTTGCTTAGCATTTTGCACATACGAAGCGCTGCTTTTGTAAAGCAAAACTTGAAGAACAAAATAAGTAACTTTTTATTTCATTCTTTTACAAAGAGAAAATAAATATTCTTTAAATGAATATGTACACTGTAGCCAATGATCTACTTATAAATCTGTAAATTCATTGTAAAGATTCTTGTCAGGAAATTAGATTTCTGAGACTGGAGTGTGGGGAAACGAAGACAAATAGTTGTGCTTATGGTATTTTTCCCGACTGGAGAATGCAGGATGAGACGCCTCTGAGTTCCACCTGCCTTCCTCCCAAGGGAGATTTTGAGTACTTTCATGAAGTTAACATGTAATATATGGACTCCTTGAACGCTTTTGCTTAATATCCCTCTTGATGCACAGGACTTATTTTCAATTGTTTTCAAGGTACTTGTACCACAAAGAATTCAGGGACTCTGTAACTTTCGAGATTACGTAAAAGAGCAGCACCAATGGTATTTTCCATATAAAAAACACACAGCCAGTTCTACATGAAAACTGTGAGGATAAATTAAATACCCTTCCAACTTTTAAAGGCCTGCTAGTCAGACACACAGAGGATTCTTGAAGGTGCATTTGCCCTCAGATCATGAATAACTTTTGAGAATTAGATAGCAAAAGCCAGGACTTGTATTATTCAGAGCATTGTGGGTAGAGCTCAGTATTTCTCTCGCTTTATCCTAGCTCCCATAACTGATCAAGTCTGAAGAGCAATTCTCTACCCATATTTCCTATCAATACAATGCATTACCTGAAAAGAGGAAGTGTTTGAAAAAAAAGACTTCCCGAAAAGCATCACCCACACACACATGTTCACCTTTAAAGAGACAACAGACATGCTTTCTTTTTGTGAGCAAAGCAATTAATGTCTTCTCTTTCTTCCTGTATACCCTAGCTGCTGTATTCTGATGATGACTACCAAAATCCTTCAGTGAAAGTTTTAGCACCACGACAATGTCTTCAAACGTTTGCAACCGACAACACTCTTTGTAGGCACGGAGATCTCTTAAAGAAAAGAAAACAACCCACAAACCACCACAACAAACAACACAAACAACAACAGAGGAAGTTATAACAAGTGAAGATTAAGGATTCATTGTAAGTAAGTAAGTTACACCAAAGAAGAATAGAAGTTATTATGAATGTATTTACACAATTGTTAAAGTACACAAATACAGTGGTAGTACAAATGAAGTGCTCTGAGATACTGGTTTCCAATACACAGGTTTATATAGACAGTCTAACTATTTTCTGCATGATGGAATTTAACTATTATGAAGGACGAAAACTGCCCACAAGTGAGTACAATTCTAGAAGTCTGCAGTCAACTTTTAAGTATAGTACAGCAATCTAATGTTCCAGATACAGAGAGAATAAAGAGGCTGCCTTTGTAAGTCCCTCTAACAGTACATTGTTAACCACAGATATTTACAAGGAAAGCACAGTGAAGTGTAAAACTGTTCATATGGTAGTGCACATGCCTAAAATACGGAAGTTTACAGTAACTGAGGAAATAATTCTCTTAGGCAAACTTATCCATGGATCAAACTCTTAAGCTTTTCTACTATACTCTTCCCAAAACACAGGTTTCCCCAGTCAGACCCAGAGTACACACAAGCAAGTAACTAATGTTCTGAAAACATCCAAAGAAGAGTGACTAATACTTAATACGTGGACTTTTGAGAGGGGCAAAAAAGAATTTGTAAACACCGAAACAATAAAAATTACTCTTCATAAAACTTTAAAGACCAACAGGCCTTTAAAAAATTTTGTTTTCAAGCAGGGAAGAACTTCTCAAACAAAATCTCTGTATATACTTTCATTTCCAACATGAAACTTCCCATTACTTCAGTCACACTAGTATAAACAGTACTTCTGATACTGTTTCCCAGTACTGTGAGGACAGAATACCTCATGAAACTGTTTACAGTAACAAACAATATGAAGAATCTCCCATATTCCATAACCAACAGGTGATAACAACACCTGCAACAGTTTCCTGGACAACCTAAGCATGCTGAATCACTCATTCCCAGCTAATGATACTCAGGTCAAATGCAGTTAAGAATTAAATACGGTATGCACCTGAATTGTAACAATTCTCAGGATTTCAGAGCAAGAACAGGTTGTTGGTTGTTAGTCAGTTTGTTTTTAAGTAGTTCCTTTTTTGAGTCTTGGCATGAAACAGAAGGCCTGAATCAATTTATTTATTTATTTTTAAACATGTAGATGCTGAATGAAACATGCAAACTGAAAACTCAGTAGCAACATGTATTTTCCACTTGCGATACCCTCCAAGCTAACCAGCCTCAGAGTGCAGGAAACAAAATTTTACCAATAAAAAACATGTTTGAAAATACCCATTTACCCAAACTAAGCAGGGAGAGAGGACAAGCTTTCAAACTCTAAATCCCTCAAATGCCAGAGTCTTTCACTTTGTCTTTCATATTCTTCACAAAAAGAGAAATCCGTTATCATCATCTCTACTGTACTTAGACTCTGCTGCAGGGTATTTAGTTCTCCTCTTTTATGCAAAAGAACAAATATTAAAAATTCCTTTGTGTTACATGGAAAGTCAAATGTTAAGTGTGAATGAAGACAGCAAACAGCAAAGTAAACTTCTAACAGTTTTAAAATTTTCATGAGAAAACCGTCTCAGTCAGAACGGGATCATACAAGTAAGTAAACAGTTTAAATAAAGTCAGATGGTTTTGATTCATTTACATGTTCCCTGCCAGACTAATTTTTTTAAACAAGAAATTTCAAGTCATTGTCTTTAGGTTTGTTTATATTCTACATTTTTAAATCAGACAAAAACAAGAGTTCTTTACAGAGAATTAAGCCAATAATTTTAGCAAAATGATACAAAAAACTTTCTTAAACCAAGTAAAAGATTTATAGTTACAGTAGAATAATAAAAAGGGGGTAAAGTCTGCCGCCTGTGGAGGGAAAACTGAAACGGCCATCCGATAACAGGCGGTCAACTCTGTAAACCATCCTTCTTTTCCAGCCCCGTTACCACAGGGTTCTCTTAAGGTCATTGGGTTTCTGGCAAAAGCGTCCTGTAATGGCAGCTGCAGGAGTCTGTCCACCTTGCTCCAAGTGCTTTTTAAGTCACGTGGAGAACCGCGATTGTAATGTTTCCGCTCTAGTTTAGGATATTTTTGCTAGTAAAGCCATTGGTAACATAGGAGATCAGCCATGCATTATCTGCCCTCCATGGCAAAATAATTTTCATCGGTGCACAGCAGACTGGAGAACACTGGTAGTTACCCGAGCAGGAATCTACCAAAGCCAAAAAACAAGACAGTATCAACACATATTCTTCCAGTTAACATAAAAGTAGCTCTCAATGTACTTTTAAATAATTCGTTGCCAAAAGTAAGTGTGTGAATTTAAAATCGAATGAGCTATGCAATGTTTCGCACCCACCTGTAGCTACACGAAGGTCCCTGTATTTTCCTCCTTTATTAGAAGTTAACATGGAAAATTCACCTTTCCAGCCAGAGGGGATGTTTTGAAGAAAAGTAAACAGACCATAAACATGCGCAGAAGAAAGAACAAACCAGACAAAAGCACTACCAGTATGTAGAAATAGACTCAATGAATAATGGCGTTTGGGGGGAAAAAAAGGACAAATCCCAGTAAGAGGATAAAAAAAATTAATTCTTTTCAACGGCTTCTCATTTTTTACGGGACGTCGTGTTGAAAACATTTCATTAATTTCCAGGGCTTGACCTATTTCAGTAACAGTGTAACATTATTTCAATAACACTTTCACCATTGAAGTGAAAAACAACCACACATCACTGCAATTTAAGAAGCGAGAAATGTTTATGTAGCTGAATTGGTATTCAGTATTAACTTCAGTTGTAAACAGCTACAAATAGTAAGGCATACAGTAAAGGCCAACCAACGCAGACGCAACCTTGAGCAGACCCGAATCCACACGTCTCCTGCACGCAAGCTTTCCAATGCAAAGCTTTAGGTTGGCCTTTATTAAAATTATTTTTTTTATTTTGTATTTTTGTCTAAGGTCTGATAACTGGACTTTATAGAGCGTTAAGCTGCCACTTACAGTTAGATCTTTTTAATGTTACGAACTGTTTACGAAGCAGCTTGTGCACAGTCAGCCAAGCACACAAAGCAGGAGGAGAAAACAGAAGAGGAGTAGCAGGATTCTTCACCGACTTGAGATACGGTATTAGTGCAAGCTTAGGCTTTACAGAGAAAGTGAGGCAGCAGACGGAGTTATACAACAGAATTTATTAAGGAACAGAAAAATATCACAGCCTTTATTTTTAATAAGAAGCAAAGCAAAGAAGCTCCTGAAATACTTAAGAAAGCATCCTTCAGCCATCAAGGTTCAGATTCCAACTGGAACTTATTTCCCTGATGAAACCTGTTATTGCCAAAAGCAGAACAGACTAAAAAGCCAAAAGCCGCACACAGAAAGGCAGAAACTTCTACTGCACTGAACCGTGGAAAGAAGTTCTAAATACCCAAATCCAAGTCTGCCTACCTCCGAGATGCTCATGTTCAAACTATTCTCATTAGTATGTGAACACTTTTAAATATAGATCTGGATACTTTTTAAATGACAGCTCATAAGGAATGCAGAAGAATATAAAACAGTGAAAAATGGATACGGCTGTAGTAGAACATTCCATTCATGACAAGACAGAGTCTCATTTGAGTAATACAGTCAATTGCGTCTTCATACAAGTATTTTGGTTTTACGATTCTGAAGCAGATCTGGTTTTGAATGGATGACACACTGCTGCATGAACATCCCTGGAAAGACATGTAATTCTCAAACAGCTAAAATTTAGACTTGGTTATTTTGTTTCATTGTTGATGCTTGAACAATTTTAGGGACTTTTGAATCCACCCTTTTTGTCAATTCTGCTTAAGGGTCCAAGTGGAACAGCAGCAGTAATTCAACTTTTGGAAGGACTTTTAAGTTAGAGGAAAAACAACGCTCCATCAAGCATCTGACTGGAAGACACAGGTACAACTATGAGGTAATGGGAGAAGAAGAAGCAAAGTCAGATGTTTCCAAAGATTTCTTTTTTTTCCCCACCCCATCCAAAGTTTTGGTGTCTAATGAGAAGCACTCACCCAGTGCTGCCTTCCAACGAAAGGAGACGAGCAGCTACTTGCCATGGTGTTCGAAAGGAATGCTATTCTGAGGTAGGGGAAAAGACAGCAATTTGTAACAGTTCCACTGCCCCAATATATAAAGATGTCTAACAAATATCCAACCTAAACTTGCAGTAGCAAATGTATCTTTTGAGGAGCTCTGATTTCAGACTTCTATAAGACATTTCTACCATATTAAGAGATACATAAAAGGAACAAATCATTATCCCTCAAAGAACGCTGACAGGATCAGAAGAACAACGCAGCATATGATGCCTATTAAGATGGATATATGGAGAAAGATTTGCTCATGAGGAGATGGAAAATGTAGAGGTATTGGAAATATGTTGCTTTTTCCCCAGGGAAGTAGCACAACGTTTGAGCTGTTCAATGCCAGTGTTGGTTACAGTCTCCTAAAAACTTCCCCTGTCAAAAAGACTTTATCAAATATTTCTTTATGCAGCATTCCAATCTTTTCTTCCAACTACAGACAGAATACCTCCATGACCAGTAGGAATTATGCACAGCTTTGACTGTTGGGTGCTGAACATGCTGCATTGAGGGAAAAAAAAAGTAAGTAAACAACTTACTGTATACCACGAGCAGTCAGATGGAACCTTCTGTGAAAGGAAACGAAGGCTACTCACCCATAACTAGACTCTTGAAATGATCACTGCTCTCAGGATGACCAATAGAACTGATTCAAAGTAGTGTTTACTGGAATACTCATGACCTCCTTTACTACGTTTCTTAACATTTAAAGACGGGCTACGTTAAGGGAGACTTAGTGAACAATTCACTCACAGAGGTTAAGAGCAGAAGGATCTTTTAACAGCTTGTATGATTTTTTTTGTCCAGCACAGATCACAAGTCTTCATTGCACAGAGACCTGCAATTCAGGCTTGCTTTAGAGCTGAATATGCCACCTAGAAATGAATCCAGTTTTGACGGAAAGGGGACAGAGGATCTACTTCTTTAGAAGCTGTTTCAGTGGCTAGCTGCCTTCACTTAGGTCTCTGCTTTGCTTTTCTTTAAACATGAGTGATTTTAAGCAATAGATTCTTCACATATGTTTTCCACACAAATGTCAGTTCCTGTTAAAACCATTGTCTCTGAACTACTACAACTAACTCAAGAAGAGCTCTGACCTTCCAAACTGAAAGACACTGGTTTGAAACTCTTGCATTGTACAATCTGTTCTCCAAAGCTCATTTTTTATGGCTCTTCTCTGTGTTACTTACTTTTTCAACAATTTAAGATACTGAGAAGCAAACTAAGTCTAATATTCCAGCGTCTGTCTCATTAATGACATGAAATAACTCTTTCTTATTGCTCTATCATAAGTAAGATTCAAGGATGGAATTACACCCTTACATTATGACATCACACTAACCTCTCCAACATTACACCACTGCTTACCACAGGTACAGCTCCCACACATAAGACAATGGGCTCCACTCCTTCATCCTAATCAGAAGTACTGCAGTAACACACACTTTATTTGAATAGGCTTTACCTGACTGCTCAGCTCTTACTAACATTTATCACTGTCAAACACCTCACAACTTGCATGATTAGTTGTTGCGTTGACTTCAATGCAATCAAGAAAAGTATTAAATAACGTGGGCCATAGAATTTACATCATCTCATTAGAAACACTTAAGTTTCACAAACTGTTTCGTAGACATGCTACCTGTGTTACTCCAATAAACACTCATCGCTTAGTGTTACAAAGTGCTGGACTTTATAGTGAGAATGATTTAGGTACTACGTGGACAATACCTTAGAGGTGGGGAATATACATGACACCTATTTTGCTGTCCTTAACAATTACCATTTTTTCATGAGTATTGAATTTCTCTGAGAAGACCTATTTTCCATAAAAGAATTTTGGTTCACATTCTCTACATTCCCAGCCTTAGTTTTCAGTTTCAGTCTGAACTGGTCAGAACTCATTTTGGAAAAAAGAAAGATAAAAATGTGGAGTCATCTTTAAGAACTCTAAAGAGCTTATTTCTTTGAGTAACCTCTGCACGTTTCCATTGCTCAGAGTTTAACAAGCAGCAGCCTGTCCTCTAGATGATGAGAAGTGGAGATTACAGATGCAATGTTGCCTTACCAAACTGAGGCATTCGAATAAAATAAACTAAAAAAGCTAATTTATCAAGTTACAAATAACAACTCTAACAAACGTTGTTCTTAACATAAAACATCTGTAGATCTGCATAGAAAACTTTAAAAACTGCTTTCTACCAGGAGTGTGGTCTAAGCACTTCCTGAGAAGGGAAAGGGACAGTGGTAGTTTATTTACTTAAGACAAAGGAAACTAACACACTTGGAATGGGCATGGACAAACAGCAGCTGTTCTTTACTGTTCTCCTCATAAGAAGTGGCATGGATGATCTTCTATATTCCTACAGCAAACCAATCAAAATTCTCCTTATTAACCTTGCCATGCGAGTTCGATACTTCAGGTTTTCTTGGCTAAGAACAAGACACAAAGATAACGGGAAACCCGTGGCCTTAATGGGTAACCTGGGTAACATCTAAGGATAAATTTTGATTATGGAAGAACTACTTTAACGTTATGAAGATATTAAGAGCGTAAGCTACGAAAACTTGCAACTTGAGTCATCTTGCCTGCTACAAGCAAGAACTGGGAAAATGAGAAGTGAATTTTCTCTTAATGAGCTCAAGGGGAAGTATTACAAAGTAAAAATCTAAGTAAATCTCTCCTGCTTTCCAATTTCAAGAGCCCCATGGGAAACTGTTTAAATTATACTATAGTCACACACTGTTGTTCAGTCACAATGAGTGGAGACCAGCAGTAGTTCCTTGCCTTGATAAGAACTAAATGAAGACAACAGATGATGAATGATTAATTCTAATTAACTCAGAGAAGATCCCCACTAGGACACTTTTGGGATTGTAAAGAAGTCAACCAAGTGATCCCGTACTTGGAACAGAGTGTTAAAAAGGGCGGGTATGGAAATGTGTCATTAAGCCAGACTGTACTGTTGGCCCACACCACATATTATATATCTGGATATTCAAAAACTACGCAAAAAAACCCCACGGTCCTACACAATCTCAGAGTATTCCCATTTTACAAGTCAGGCAGAACCAAAACGTATCTGCAAACCCACCTGGATTACTCGTACCTTACAATGTTTTGAAAAGAGTCACATGTACACTGAGCTACATGTCCATCATAAAGAAAAAAAAATGAAATATATACTCTCTCCTAACATTGTCATGTAGCATCACTGCACTTATCCCTGTTACTCCCATTGTTTATCTGACTGGTAACAGAGACAAAGCAGCTGAGATTTGCTCAGAATGCTAGAGGCAAACCCTTAGCATACACACTTTACAGGAAACCGTCTTTACACATTGAGTAAATGTTCAGAGAGAACTTGGCATCACAGCCTCAGCATCAACGAGGTCAGAAGGGACCCCTGGACATCACCTAGTGCAATGACACTACCTGAAGCACAGCCATTGAGAGGAGACCGCTCTGGACAATGTCCAAGTGGGTTCCAAGTAATTTAGAAGAGGGAGACTCCACAAGCTCTTAGGGCAACCTGTTCCAGTCCTTGCCTACTCTCATAGTAAAAGTTTTTTCTTATGTCTAAATGGAATTTATTATATTTCAGTTTGTGCCTATTGTCCATTCACTGGATATCGCTGAGAAGAGTGTGGCTGCACCTTCTTTACATCCTTCTATCAGGCATTTATGCATATTTGCAAGACCCATACTTATGTGCAGCTCTGCCCTCTTTGTTTTCATACTGTTAACAAACTTCAGCATAAAATATTTCGACGTGAGCATTTCTGGCAGCAAGAATTGTAGCTCAGCGAACAATTTAAGCTGGAAAAAATTGCCACCAAAGCCAACACAGAAAATCTCACCTGCCTCCTATTCTCATCATTTCTGCTCTCGAACTGTTCATCCCTTGTGCAAGCACAAACATTTGTGCTGCTACAGGGTGAAACTAAAAACTAACCCAAAAAAATCCCACTTTGCTTTTGCTACAGCAGAACTGTTTCTCCAATCCAGTTCACCCGCGGTCTTCGGTAGAGATACCCACCTAGCCTCCATCTAAAAGTGTGTTCCCTCTAGCAGTTAAGATTTTACATATAAGAACACGTATCATCCAAAATAATTAATTCTGCCAATTAAATGATGAAGCCAAAAGGAATGGAGTTAATTTTCATCAACGTGCTCCTTCAATGAGGAATACAATGAGTACATGGCAAAAATTACGCAGTTAGAACTCCAGCACGGCATTGAGGCATGATGGAAACACCGCTAGGTGACTGCACCAGTCCTCATAACAGACTGATCTCCCAGTAACGTCGCAGTATGCCTACAGTACAGACAATTCCACATTCTGTAGGTAAGATTGAAGGTAAGCAGTACAAAGCCAGGCCACACACTACTTAGGACAAGTCTGTGTGAATACCATGAAAAAGTAATGTTTCAGCTATAGAATAAAGAGTTGAAAATATATTTAAACTTCGTTTGTCAGTCTTATAACGAAGAATTCCTTAAACCTCTTTGCTAAATCACTATGACCAAAAAAGATGATTTCAGTGCTGACCGTGGCTATGAACCACTCTACCATTTGTCCTCCTGCCATCCTCTTCAAATGAGCCTTGTGTGACCTATCAGTCACCCTCATATGTGGCTTATCATCTGCTCTGAATCGCCGTACAACATTTCTTCACTTTTGTGCTCTTCTGTTCTTCACCAACTACTTCTTGTCTATTCCGCACCAATGTTCTCTGCTCTGTTAATTTGGAAACATGACTTACAACTGCCTCTAACTTAAATGTGTTATCACTGAGGAATCAGAGTAAGAAATTAAATAAGCAAAGGAGCTAAACACCATAATTGTAGGTAAAAACGCCATATCCCTAGGATTCTGCATTATCTCATACACCAAGGACTCTGTATTACTCCGAGTGCTTTATGTTTATTACTGCCAAGGTAAAAAAAAACTTAAAAATAAATTTTTCATTACTGTAGTCTACAGCCACATCACAAACATTCAGTTAAAATGTCAAGTATTTATATGAGCCAATATCATCTGCAAAATCAGTATGAAGTCACATCAATTAGCTGGTACGTTCTCTAGGCAAATCAACTTTATCAAAGCACCCTCATTTTTCCATTACACAGAAATCTTTTTTACCTGCGAAGTTGACATGCGGGAGGTATCTTGTCGGCCTGTTAAGTCAGACGACGAGATATTGACTGGGGCACCGCGATGCAATCTCATACTCACTTTCCTTTCTCGTTCCATACCAGATACTGGCCGAGGAGAGGTGTTGGCTGTGAGAGAAAACATATTAGATTCTCATAACGAGAAATGGGATTATAGCATGGTCACTGGAAAAATTACACTCTCACGGTTTGCACACAAAACTTCCAGAGGGTCAAACGAGAAATCCAGGCCTTTGTTTTACATTCACAAAAATATAAGTAGCAATGGGCAGGTAATGAGTGCATACGATTACCTTACTGAAAAGTAAGGGGGAAAGAAACCTATCAAAAAACCCCAAACCCTGACCAGAGATAAGTAGCACTCAGGTATCTTAATTCTAATTTCAAACTTCAAATGACCAAGAACAAACTGCAAATTAGAGTAATCTACAAGGTCCATCTATCCAGGTATTTGCTTGCTTACCAGCATGTGAAGTTGGGGTAAGAGGAGTAGGAGGAGCTACATCTTGCGTTCCTCTCAGCCTGCCAGAAGCAGTGGAGGGTAATCCACGCACAGCTGGATTTCGTGTATGTCTCAATCTTTCCTCTCGTTCTCGCCTTTCACGTTCAGCATCTTCAGCTGCTCTGCTTGCACCCTACGGGTCAAGACTAGTGAACAACTTGGGGGATTATTGAGCTTACAACTATATATTTGGACAAAAAATACTGAAAATAAAGAACTGGACAACCCATGAATTGAAGTTTGCTAGGGCATTAATTGTTTTGGTAAAATGCCTTGAGAACTTCCACAAATTTTGTTCATACAACTAGTGGGACAGTCTTCAAAATTCTAACATACACACATACATACTGTTATGGCAACTGGACACCATTTCAACAGTTGCAAATGACCTGCGCTGAAGATCAAGGCGGGAGAAAATAGTAATTCCGCAACTCAGCCTGGTGACTGCCCTCAAGGAAGTACCTCAGAAGCCTCACACATTTAAAACCCTGTAACTTCAACTTAGTTGTCACTCAACCGCCATTTCATGGTCCCCGTATCTCCTGCTTTTCCTCACTTCCTGATCGTTTTTTCTAGACAACAGAACTTCCAGGAGGAAAAAGGCAAGACAATCTCACAGTATCAGTTAAAATACTCCAAACTGACAACGTAGTAAAAAAAATTCTATTACTAAAAATAAAAAAGTTTTACAAAGCTATGTCAGCTACTCACAAATTTCAGCATGTTCCAGTCAAACACATAGTCATAGGAGAACCCTTGTCGGTGGAAGAGGTTTCTGAATAATTGCCTTAGATAGGAATAGTCCGGTTTGTCATCAAAACGCAAAGAACGGCAGAAATTCAAGTATGTGGCAAATTCAGCTGTAATAAACGAAAGCCTGTTTTTTTCCATCAGCTTTACAATTGCTTTTTATAATTCTGAATTAAAAAAAAAAAAACAACCAACCCCAACCACCCCAAAACCAACAAACAGGGAATCTCCTAAACATAAGAAAAAGAATGACGACCTAATACTAGAAATCTACTAAAGGCAACACTACAGCCCATCAAGTCAACCCTGAAAAGGAAATTATTTGTCTATCACCAAGCAGGTAAAGATCTCATCTGACAACAGCGGAGAGGATCCAATATTAGAGTTCTTCAACCAACAGTTGCGGGGGAGCAGGCAGGAGGAGGACTAGTTTAAAACTACACTCAAGACAACAAAGGACATTTTTCAGCCTTTCTTTAAACACAGTTTCTTATGGGACACTGAATAGCACATCTTTGTTGTTAAGTTACATAAAGATTCATCTCTGCTACCTCACAAAACATGCAAAAACTAGGCGACTCTCAAATTTCCTACGTAAGTCAGGCTACTCTCTTAGATTTGTAATAATCAGAACACCTGTTCTTACACGGCACAGCCAAAAAATGAATACTGTTGTGAATTCAATATGCCAGAGACAATAGCAATATCGAAATACCAGCTTTTGCGTTCAACTCTTTCTGGCTGAACTAATATTAGTAATTTATATTAAGAAACAGAACGAGTTGATTAATCTTCCCTGCTTGTTACCCCAGAGAAAAAACATAGTTAATGAATGTAAAGGAACACATACCAAGTGACATTTGAAACAGACCGAAGACAGCAAGTCTTCATACAACCCTAACAAAAACTAGAGTTCTCATTATCCTATCTAGCTGCCAAAGCCAAGAGCACGGAAAGAATAGAGACAGAACTCTTCATGAGAGATCAACAATATTCTCTGATGACAGCTAATGTTAACAAGTTTTAAAACAGATTTAAGTATTCTGCAGGGCTCAAAAATGCCTAGGTATTGCTGTGGCGTATAACTGACAAACAGAACAACTTTGAGGCATGATACTAGGATACAGGAAGGTTTCTTATGCCTCTCACAGATGCTGACCACCAACAGGCCAAACTAGATGAACCTGGAATGACAATTCCCAAGTGAAACTACTGCAATAGGCAACAGGTGCATCCGACTATATAACTCAATTCATCCAAGAAACAGTACCCACAGATACGAGGAAACGGATAGTTTCTCAAAAAGCTATCTGTCAAAGTTATCCAGCCAGCATAGATGCATGCACGTAGAATAGACTGCAAATCAGATGTAGCAAACTACCCTTCGACTTGAGGGCACCACAATGATTGTTAAGTAATAGTTAAGACAAGGGATAATTAGAAATGGTCTATGAACACAAAGATCCCAGTCTTGAAAGCACAGCATCTTTATCACAGAGGGGCCCGACGGGGGGGAGCAGGGGGAGACGTGGGAAGGGAAAGAGCAAAAGTAGTAACAAAGACTGGTAGAATTCAGTGTAAAGAAAAAAAAAGAAAAACCAGTAAAACATGTAGGCCTAGTGCCACAAAAGAGTAACTTACAAGGATATCCTTTACACAAAACCTCAATGGGTGTAGACATTTTCTTTTCACTGATACGTTCGTATTTCTGCCTCTTTGTTGCTGCCTTCAGTCCCTGCCAGGGGAGGGAGCCCAGGTTAAAATACATCAGTACATAGCCCAAGGACTCCAAGTCATCTCTGCGAGATTGCTCTACAACAGCATAAAAAAGTGGACTCATTAGGTTTCATTTTCTATTGAAAAAAACAAAAGACTGTGCAACAAGATTTTCATAAAAATCCTTAGAAAAACAAGAGATAGCTGAGTTACTACGCCCATGATAAACTTACCAAGTACAAGAAAAAGCTTATCGTTCTTGCAGTTACTAAAAAATGTGCTATTCCTGAGAATTACAAACCAAATCCCACTCAATCAAGAGATATGAGGCCAAGCATGCTGCACTGTTAGTGCCAGAAATAGGGACTGTCTTCTATGCCTCCATAAAGCAACAGCTACTTGCACTAAAACTACATGCATCATCACTTTCAAATTTTTCATTTATTGCTTTCCCCAGCTCACCAATTCCAAGATGAGTGTTGATGGATGCATAACGGGCAGTTCCTGTCAAGTTTTTATTTTCACGATATGGAATATGTTGGTGAGTTCGAGCATCTCGATACTTCTTTGCTAATCCAAAGTCTATTATGTAGACAAGATTGCCTTTCTTCCCCAGGCCCATTAAGAAGTTATCTGGCTTCACATCTCGGTGGATGAAGTTCTTAGAGTGAATATATTCAATTCGACTAATCTAAATACAGAGAAAAAAAATCATCATCGAGAGACTGGGCACACAACATTTTTATTATAAAAACACTGTCTTAATGACAAACGAGGTAAAGACACTTTTTATTGTAAAACATAAGAACATTAAAGAGAACATAATTTAGAAGGCAAGAGATAGACCTCTCCATGTCTTTCCCTGTGTCTATTTTACATTCGTTTCCAAAACTTTCTTGGGAGAATTTCTTTGCCTTTGAGCAGTGCCAAACCTGGCTTGCAAACAGCACAGGTCCAGCTTTTTAAAAAGTGAAATTAAGACTTTGTAATCACTTTTGATGCGACACTGTATTTACAGAAACGAAACTAATTTTGAGTCTTTTCTCTAACGATGCAGCCTATTCACCTCTAAATCACAGAAACAAAAAGCAGTTGGCTATTCTATTGTATTCTATTATCTCTCAATTTAATTGGGAAATTTAATATCCCAACATACTGCATTATCAAGATCAACAAAGCCATTTCCTACCATTTGGTCAGCGAGTAATAGGACTGTCTTGAGACTAAATTTCCTTGAACAAAAATTGAAGAGATCTTCCAGACTGGGTCCCAACAGCTCCATCACCATTACGTTGTAGTCCCCTTCAGCTCCACACCACTTAATTGTGGGAATACCCACTAGAAAAAAAAGAGACAGTTTATTCAGCACAACAACTTTATTTAATCAGTTCATATACACAAACTTCAAGGCTCTTCAGATGAATTCTAAGAGGGTCACTACTGTGAATGCTTGTATTTACAGTGAAGCTTAGTATTTTATGCTACCTTCAGCAATTCTGAAATGAAAAGTTTTGATAATTCCACAACAGAATCAACACAAAATTATAGCAACAGAGGTCTAAAAATAGTCTTTTTCCTCTTTCCCAGAAACCTCCCAGTCTTTGAGCTTAGCCTGTAACTTGAAAATATTTAGCATTTTTGCTGGATTTGAACCTTAAGCATTTTACAAGTCTTAATATTTGTCTAGTTTCCAAGATGGCAATACAGAGCAAACTGGAAATCTGAGAGTAAAGACACTGACAAACCAAATAAATATTATTACTGAAGAACAGGCCTTAGAAATTGACTTCTTAGATTCAAAGCCTACAAGATCACCATAAAATACCTTTCTCTTCCATTTCTATTTGCAATCAATTTTCACCCTTACTTCATACTCTTGTCTCTCCTCCAGTTCCATTGTATTTGCTGTTCGGTGAATCTCTGCTAACGCAGTATCACAGAATCACAAAGGTTGGAAGGGACCTCGAAAGATCATCTAGTCCAACCCCCCCTGCCAAGGCAGGGCCACCTAGAGCACATCATTCAGGAACACGTCCAGTCGGGTTTTGAATGTCTCCAGAGAAGGAGACTCCACAACCTCTCTGGGCAGCCTGTTCCAGTGCTCTGTCACACTCACAGTGAAAAAGTTTTTCCTTATGTTAACCCGGAACCTCCTATGCTCCAATTTGCACCCGTTGCCCCTTGTCCTATCGCTTAGTGAGGCCGAGAAGAGCCTGGCTCCATCTTCCCGACACTCACCCTTAACATATTTATAAACATTGATGAGGTCACCCCTCAGCCTCCTCTTCTCCAAGCTAAAGAGACCCAGCTCCCTCAGCCTTTCCTCCTAAGGGAGATGTTCCACTCCCTTGATCATCTTAGTGGCAGTATTGTTCATGAAATGTGTTACACGTTCAGCCTGAAAGAGCCAAAATTCACCCTGCTTTGTGGACAAACTCAGGAAAGTTATTTCATGCAAAACTGCAGAATTGCTCAAATATTTTTAATTAAACCTGTACGTAGGTAGTCTTACTCAGAATTTCAAATGCATTTACTTTAGAGTTAATTTTATGCATTTTGGAAGTTGTCCTGGTTGTGGCTGGGATAGAGTTAATTTTCTTCCTAGTAGCAGCCATAGTGCTGTGTCTTGGATTTCAGATGCAAATAATATTAATAACACACTGATGTTTTTGTTATTGCTAGGCAATGTTTACACAAAGTCAAGGACTTTTCAGCTTCTCATACTGACCTGCCAGCGAGAAGGCTGGGGGTGCACAAGAAGGTGGGAGGGGACACAGCCAGGACAGCTGACCCCAACTGGCCAAAGGGATATTCTATACCATATGACATCATGCACAGTGT
>VWZZ01000787.1:0-13012 GCA_013399095.1 Psophia crepitans | reverse complement strand
TGAATGGCTGCACGGTTGTTTGAGCTGCCTGCTGGGTTAAGCCACAACAGAAGTGAAATAGTAAAACTCAGCCATTTTAAGCTCTTTCTTTTACTTGATATGCATTATTTTTTTTCCTGAATTCCCTTCACAGAGAAACCCTAATTCACATGGAAACTTAACCTTCTGCCACCTGCCTCCGCAGCATCCATCCTCAGAAAGAAACCACCATCACAGCCTCAGTAAGCCCATAAAGGAATAAAGGAAGCATTTTACTCTGTGAAGGCTATTCAGGTTACACACAGGCATCAACTGAATGAGGCAGGAATTAAAAAATAACTAAATGCAAATTATCAACCACCTGATGTACGATTACTGTATTTTGCATTTGAGATACAGTGTGGAATGTAGGTTTTATACAAAGTATAGCCTCATTTACAAAGAATTCAAGGGACTATGAAACAAAAGCAAAACTTAACTACACCGAGTTTACGTCCCAGAACCGCATGGGAATCTTACATTTGCGGAATTCCAAAATACATGACTGAGTTAACCTAGCAGAGAACCACACAGTAGCTACGAAGTTGCTTCATTCCCATTCTCTACTACTAATGCCATTTTGTCTTAGAAGTCCCACAGCAAGGAAATACTTTAATTCAGAAGAAAGAATGCTAACATATATAAAAAAATTAACCTGAATTTACTAAGTTTAGAATTGGGCTACTATAATAAGCAAGTCAGGTTAAATGCTCCAGAACAGTGGTTACCATCTTTCACTGATCTGTGAGAAACAAAAGTCAATCAGTATACTGCCAGATGGGACCAAACTTTGTTCCACATTGCTCGAGGTTTTCACATTTTAATATTCTGGGACCATGAGCAACATTGGAGGATCTTAGTGGTTATCATGAAGTTTGGTAGCCATAGATTTGGAACTGCTATTCTACATTGCTTGCAGAAGAGCTGAGGTAGCTCTTGACCTACCCAGCCATCCTTTCCCACCTTTTCCTTATATGTCAAAAGAAGTCCTAACCATTAAATACTTCCAGGTGACAGATACATCAAAGACATAAAAACCAGGCAAATCTCTGAAGAAGGAAAATAATTTGCTTGCCTCCACCCTGCATCATTTTGTAGATTTTACTCTCGATGTGGAGCTGAGGATGTTTAGTTTTCACACATTCCAACTTAATTGCAACCTCCTCGCCGGCAGCAATATCAGTTCCTAAAACCAGAAGGATTTAAAACATTGGTCAAAATATTTAAGATGCATTTCCTTTGTCAAGACCGAAACAAAACAAACATTGACAAGCTACTTCTCAATGGCAAACATCCAGAGATTATTAAGGACTTTCAGCCATGATTATCTAAAGTTTCTTCTGAAGTCTTGCAGATTCTCCCCAACAGACCAGCAGTTTAAGAGACAGCTATTAGACACTCTAGCACAGGAAGCCAAAACTGGTGCTATCCCATTTAAAAAAAACCAGCAATCGAGTGCATCTTCTAAGGGGTGTCCTTCCGCTTCCAGTTTGTGGTGGAAGTGCTCAGAATGAATGTTTACTGCTGTGACATGTATCCCTGCCAATCTAAGAAATGTTAGGAATTCAGATCACCTCCTCTTATGCCTTGGAACAACCTCCCTAGATCTCCACGTACTCCAGGTGTATTCTGACATGATTTTATCCAGTTGGGATGCAGATTATCTAGAATCAAGAATTTGTCCTCTCAGAAAAACATGTTCACTTTCAAACTTGAAACATGTCGGGAAAAACTGACATTCTTATAAAGAAACGCTGAGTCAAGAAAATACATACTCTCATAGCCCAGCAACTTAGGAACTACAGGGAAACAGGAACTGGCAAAAGGAGATGCTTTGACACTTTTTAGACATATCGCTGGGTCTGTCTACTTTCAGAATTTTGCTGTCTCCCTTCTACATTACCTCATGGTTTAGGATCACATGACGTACATCATCTGCTATTTGTCCTGATCCCCACTCTTAAAAGCCTAACTTTTTAACTTGAGGTCAGCTAGTTTCTTTTTGGGAAGAAACAGTAAACAATCATTTTGTACTCACTTTTCCCATGACTTTCAGGATTTCATAGACTTGTACCCTACCCCACTTTCCCATAACTCTTTCCAGAGTCCAGAAACTCCAGTCACTCTTTGTATAGAAGTAACTTTAACTTACCTCTAATTATTGCCCATTTCAGTTATCTGTACCTTTTCCAGTTTCATACGGCCCTCTTTGAGTCACACAAAACAATTTAGACAAAGATGCATAATTATAATTTTTTTCTGCTTACCTTTTTTATTCCATATGCTTTTCTTTGACCATTATAGAGCACTGAACTAATGTATTCACCTAACTATCATAACTACAAAATCTTGTTCCTGAGATTAATGAGCTACTTCAGTGCTTTATAGCCTTCTGTCTATAAAGTCAGGCTAACCAAGGTGAACAAACACAGGCTAACACCTCAAAATGGGCATGACTCTTCACTTTGCAAGGAACTGATGGTGCATGCAATTATCTATGAGTTCACACAAGACTACTCATTTTTTTGGGCTAATACAATGTCTTTTTGTGTGCTGTACACATGAGTATTACTGTTTTTGCCCATATTCAGAGAAATGTGAATGGACAGATCAAGGATACAAGGAGGATGCCATTATCTTGAGGGTGGTGAGGCACAGGAACAGGTTGCCCAAAGAAGTTGTGGAGGCCCCATCCCTGGCAGTGTTCAAGGCTAGGTTGGATGGGGCACTGGGCAATCTGGTCTAGTGTAGGGTCTCCCTGCCCATGGCGGGGAGGTTGGAACTAGATGATCCTTGCAGTCCCTTCCAACCCTAACCATTCTATAATTCTATCTTCTGATCTAGTCCTGCCCTCCTCACCACAAACAAATAACAATCTCGACTTTGAAGAACAGAACTCCAGACCTTTCTTGCTTATCCCTACATTAACTACCTGTTCTCACCAATCCCACAGTAGCCAAGATCAGGGAAAGTGTGGACCAAAGACAATATTATCTCATAGGTAATCAGCAACAGATGTGGTTGGTTTGGTTGGTTCTTTGGCCGTTTTTTTGTTTTTTGTTTTTTTTTTTTTTAACTTTTCCAATTCAAAACAGACATAAATTGCTGTCTAAGTATACTGAAAGATGTATCTCTCCATAGACAGCCACAGACTTCTGTGCTTGATAGGGCAAAAACTGCACAGGCGGATCAAGATCTGTATTATCTGTATCAAGTTCTGCTCAATACAGTATTAAACTGTTACTTGATGGACCGTGGACTCAACCTCATAGGTCATTTCTTAGGATAGTTGCTCCTCCCAAGAAGTCTTTATCACCTACAATAGCCAAGATCTTGAGCCTGAACTCCGCTTCTGTATAAACCTTCTCCTTCAAGACTAGAGATTTCGTATTAAAATAATGAAATTAAAATATCTGAATCAAGAAAAACTGATGAGAGGGGGACAAAAATATAGATAATTCTTCCAAGCAATTCAGTGTTTGTCCCCAGGTAAGGACTTTTGTCCCCACTTAAACCCTGGGATGAAATTTCTAAAATAACTCTAATCACCAAAAGCTTAGCTTACTTTAAGGAAAGCATAATAATATTCATGAAGTAGCTAAAAGCAGTATTATGAGAATCAATAATTAAAAAGTAGTAACAAGAAGTATAATGACAAGTCACCATTTGTAAGTGAAAAAAAGTCTAGAGTTGTGAAAGCATATTCTTTTAAACTGCAAAATTCCAATTTACTTGGAATTGCAAAATCCTTTATGATAAGAGAAGCCTTGGAAATTATTTTAATTAGGTTACAAGCCAAACTTCATTCTTAAGAAAAAGACATACATAATGCAAAAATCATGAAAACACAGTGACTGCAATGCCTTCGTGACTCATCTCATTGACCTCATGGCCTGAGCAACAAAACTAATGCTTACTCTGATGTACCCTCACCCCTCCCTTGCCCCGATTCCATCTTTTATACTATTTAGAACATCTGGGAATCCATTTCTTTCATGTCTTCCTCTGGGGGGTAACTTCAAAAGATGTGGGTACACTACATTCCTAAAATTTATTTTCTTTAAGTTTTCCACACTCCTTTATTTACAACGGTGCCTTACATTTCAAAATCCTATCCCATACATCCTGTCTTCTAAGCAAGCAAAGCTGGGGCCACTCCAAATTCCAAAAGACGTATTTTGAGGTATGAGGGAGAATAGGGACGAATATGACAGAACTATGATAATAACAAGAGTCGTCGTCTTTTCATGCCAAAGAACTGATTGGGAAAAAAAAAAAAAAAAGGGGGAAGAAGAAAGGTCCTTTTCCTCCACTCTGGAATGGCTTAAACACTCTTGTAGCTGCATTAAAAAAAATACAAGGGGACAGGAAACAGGCAAAAATAATCCAATCTGCCTTTGCAAAGCATAAAACCGAGCTGGAAATCTACACTGAAGTAATCTACAAATTCCGTAAGGACTATCAGAAGGCATGTGTACTTAAAAAAATTTTCATGATTTCTGAAAGAATTTAAAAAGTTATTTTTAGGTACTTACATCCTACTGTACCGTTTGAACAATCAAGTAGAAACTAGTTTTGTTTTTTTAAAAAACACAACCACACCACATTTCATTATCACAAAAAGCATAGTTTTCAAATGCCTCTGTTTTACCAGATAATAGTAGGCAAAGTAAACAGGCCTCTATAAAAGGCTTCAGTTCTTGAGAGACATCATCTTTCTCACTATGCAAGCATTGCAGAGAGAAAGAATCATGTTCTCTGCCTCTAGACAACCACATGCTTTCAGCCGGAAACATGGATTTTTTCATCAGGCGTGCGATCTGAGGCATAGAGTATTTCATTATCTGTAAACCAGCGGCTTTAGCTAACAAGTTATTTTGGAATGCCATCTGTGTGCTGCAACATGAAGCACTGCTGTCTAGGAAGAAAAAACACTTCTCATACTGCGCATACTACCAAATACTACATACATTAGCTAGTAACTGCATTTTTACCATCCAGACATATGTAGTTAAAGTACCTTAGCCCCTGAGAGTTCCACCTTCCCCTCCCTTTTTCAACTTGCTTTCCTAAGTTACCACAATTTTCAATGCAGAGTACTCTTTTCTATGTGGCAGGATATAAAAATCTCTATTTCTCTGGATTTAACCCATTTCTTATGGTTTGAGAGTTTGCCAGATATACTGAGTATTTTAAAAATACCGCTTTTCAAAACTTGTTGTACCCACCACTGCTAGTCATAATCATAAGCAGTGAGCCATTATGATAGGCAGTGACATAAATGGACTGGCAAAGACGATGCCAATCCTGAAAATTTTATAATTGCATAGAAATTACGGTAGCAGAATAAGATATACGTAATAAGGCTTTAGGGCAACATTCAAGCAACAAGATAGCCGCACTATGATGATTCTTTGATGGACTGGAGGTTTTTTTAACTGCAATCTAGCCATCCGTAGTTGTGCTTTTTTTTTTTTAGGCCTTGCAGGAAAAACAAACATCCCTGTGACAGCAGTTTTTCCTAGTGCACTGCAGTGATATTTAACCCTGATGCATGTTTCTTCCCCAAAACAGCTCTCTGAAGGTGGTGTTTTGTTTTGTTATATTTTTCAAGTGAAGGGATTTATACTCTTACCCCCATTTTACAGATGAAAAGATGCCCAAGGTCACACGACAACAATGGGAAGAGGCAGCTAAATAAGCCAGAATTCCTGATTTTCCCACCGTCCAAATTAGGACACGGTATCAACGAAATACTAAATTGCTATTGCTGTGACCCTAGCAAGGCACTCCATACCAAAGGGCATTTCTTGGACAGAAGCGCAGCCTGAGCTCCAGCCAGGGTGAAACGAGGTCCCGGGGGCTGCCCCCAGCCCAGTCCCGCCGGGGGCTGGAAGCGGGCACGGCAGCGAGCAGCGCCCGGCCCAGCCCGGCCCCCGACATTCTCCACAGAGCCACAGACCCGCCAGGGACGCCCCCAGCGAGCCACCCTCCTTACCGAGGTAGATGTCCCCGAAAGAGCCGCTCCCGATCTTCCGGCCCAGCCGGTACCGGTTCCCAACCCTCAGCTCCATGGCGGCAGCTCGACTCGTCCGCGACCCGGTTCACTTGCTCCACCCGCCCTGCCGGCTCGCGCTTTGCTGCCTCACAGCCCTGCAGTTCCTGATGCCATCGCGGCTCCGGTCCTGCCGCTCGATACTAGCGAGACAGGCAACACCGCCGCCGCAGCTCCCGGGAAGGATGGACGCGGATTCCCCACAAGACCTGCCCCGCCACCGCCTCAGCCCCGAGCCGCCATATTGCGTGACCTCACTTCCCTAGCAACGGGGGATGGGCGCGCTGGTTGCGGGGACGGGCGCGTTGCCGCGCGTGGCGGGCTGCGGCGAGCGCGTGCGGCCGCGCTTCGCGCGTTCTCCGTGTCTCTCCGCGTTGTGTTCGGGTGTCCCTCCGTGGGGAGGAGCCGCTCGCGGCGGCAGCGCCTGCTACCGCGTCGCATCGCATCGCATCGCATCGCATCGCACCGCACCGCGCCACCCGACCGGGCTCGTCCGGGCCCGTCCCAGCCGTCTGCGCCGCGAGGGGTCTGCCGGGCCAGGGATGCGGCCCGCGGCCTTCCGGTGCGTGTATCGTCGTCGCTCGCCCGCCGTGAGTCCCTGCGTCGGAGAGGTACTCCACCTGCGCTGGGCTCCGAGCAGTGCCCGGGTGGCCGGCGGGCTTCAGGGACAAAGTCCGAGTCATCACCCTGCCACTTTCAGGGGGAAATGGGTCATTCCTGCTGCGGAGGAGCGTTGGGATGCGCTCTGCGGCCTGCCGTGGGGTGAAGGAACCACCCGCCTGTGCTACAGGGGGAGAGGAGTGGTGAGAAAATGTTTCTTTTTGCGTATTTTCTCCTTTTCTTGCAGCAACACGCCTTGAAAGCGCGACCTTGACAGGCTAGTGGTCGCCTTGTCTGGGCTGATTTGAGGTTACCCTCTCGTCTGGCAAGCCGGGGGCTGCACCTGCAGGCAGGGCAGTGGGTTGTGGAGCCAGCTTCTGGCGTGAGTGGGTTTGGCTGCAGGTGGCAGTGGGCTGTGCTGTGGTATGCGTGCCAGGATGGAGAAAGTGAGCAGGGTGTCCTTGCTGTGCGTGTTAGGGAGGGCACTGGGCAGCCTTGGAGTTGGGGGTGTCCCGGTGCGCTGGGCAGAACGAGCAGCACAAGTGCACAAGAGCAGTTCAGGTGAGGGCAGGCAGCCAAAGCCAGAGGAGGAAGTAGTGCTCTGTTAGTTGCGGTGTTGAACCACATGTACAGATGGAGATGTCCATTGCGTAGGTCATACTGAGTTACTTAAGGCAATGAAGGTTTAGGATGCAGAGGCGGTGGGTCCTACCTGTGGTCACGAGAGGGGAAGTTCTGTTGATTTCTGCTTAGGCACATAATTATGTACATGTGGAAGAAGCTGCAGCGCTGGTACAGAAATGGAAACCTTTTTTTTTTTCTGCAATCTCAGCCTTGCAGTAAGAGGCTGGCTGAACATAGGACCAGAACTGTTGATCGCAGCTGAATAACAGAGTTTTCATGCCTTAGATTTTCATCAAAAACTGTAGGTGCGGATATATCTACCAAAGGCTGGTTATGTCCCAGCGTTCCCCCTTTCCATCGGTAGTTTGCAATTCATGGGTTATTATTCATGGCTCTGGCAAGGACATTGCAAAGCTACCCGTTGCTCAAGCTTTCCAATCAGGACCAGTCGGAGTAATTTGCCTTCTCCTCTCTGGTCTTGCCTCATGGTGACCGCTAAAGGTCTGAGCTTGTAGCTCGTAGTTCCTTATGGCAGTGCATGGCCATTACGTGGTTTGCTAAATGTTTATAACACAATTAATAAACCTGAAAATTGCTGAAAATGTTTCCGAGTCTGACGGAATGAGAGATATATACACAGTACCTATAACTGAAGGCTAGCAATCTCTGCTGAGCGATGTTCTGCTGGCAGGCCACATATCTCATCTTCCTTGGTCTTGCCTCAGAGTCTCCATTGTGTCATTATAACTTTGTCAGTCTGTTTTGGGTTTGCGTGGCAAGGTTTTGGTAGCGGGGGGGGGCACAGGGGTGGCGGCTTCTGCAAGAAGCTGCTAGAAGCTTCCCCTGTGTCTGACAGAGCCAACACCAGCTGGCTCCAAGATGGCCCTGCCGCTGGCCAAGGCCAAGCCCATCAGCGATAATGGTAGTGCCTCTCTGATAACATATGTAAGAAGGAAAAAAACCAGTGTGGGAGCTTTTGCAGCCAGAGAGAGGAGTGAGAAGATGTGAGAAACATCTTCAGTGATGAAGGAGGGGCAGGAGATGCTCCAGATGCCAGAGTGGAGATTTCCCTGCAGCCTGTGGTAAAGACCATGGTGAAGCAGGCTGACCCTCTGCAGCCCATGGAGGAAGGATGATGGGGAGATTCCACCTGCAGCTTGTGGAGGACCCCATGCAGGAGCAGGTGAAGACACTTGTGACCCTGTGGGAAGCTGGTGCCAGAGCAAGTTCCTGGCAAGACCTGTGGAGAGAGGAACCCATACCAGAACAGGTTTGCTGGCAGGACTTGTGACCCCGTGGGGGACCCATGCTGAAGCAGTTTGTGAAGGACTGTAGCTCATGGGAAGGACTCATGTTGGAGAAGTTCATGGAGGACTGCCTCCTGTGGGAGGGACCCCATGCTGGAGCAGTGGAAGAGTCCTCCCCCTGAGGAGGAAGAAGCAGCAGAAACTGTGATCAACTGACCATAATCCCCATTTCCTGGCCCTCTGTGCCACTGCGGGTGGAGTAGGTAGAAATGGGGAGTGAAGTTAAGGCCAGGAAAAAGGGAGGAGTGGGGGAGGTGTTTTAAGGTTTGGTTTTATTTCTCATTGCTCTGTTCTGTTTTGCTTGGTAATAAATTAGATTAATTCCTCTCTAAGTTTGGTCTGTTTTACCCAGGATGGTAATCGGTGAATGATCTCTCCCTATCCTTATCTTGACCCACAGGCCTTTTGTTGTACTTCTCCCCTGTCTAGTTAAGGAGGGGAGTGATAGAGCAGCTCTGGTGAGTACCTGGACCCTGGACTCCAGCCAGGGTCAACCCACTGCATAGCTGTCATTTATTGATGCAGTTGTGGTAAAATCTGTCATTCTTCAAAAATGTACAGTAAAATTCAAAGTCCTACAGAAAAGCATAAAACAACAAAGTTACTATATAAGCACATGAGGATATCTAATGCATATGTGGATATGCTGCCCTAAGAAACTGAAAATCTCTGAACTCTGTTTTAAGTTGAGATTGATTAGTGGAAGTCTTTATTTCATATGAGACTTTAATTGTTCTTCTAAGCATCGAGCTTCCTGTTTCGCCAGTTGCAACACCCAGGTAAAAGGGCATTGCAGTAATTGTGCCTTACTCAAGTCGATCGCTTACTTTTAAAACTTTTCTCGTGCATCTTCTGTAGCTCCAGTCACTGGAATATCATCCGCATGAGGTAATAACATGTAGCTCTTAATCTCTTGTGGCTCTTGTGACTCTTAGTATGACACACACACATATATATTGTAAAACATGTATGTACACGTGTCTATTCCATATGCAGATGTTACAATATATGTTGGTGGTCTATTAAGTGTGATCACTGTTATAATAGTATTAGTAATACATCAAGCCTCATCCATAGAAATAGGGTTTCTTGTGTTTGAAGACAAAGGTGTTTTTAAACTGGATCAATTTTCTTTTATTTCCTCTGATCGGTATATTTTCTTCTTGCTTTTAACTTCAGTCATGGCAATTAATGTAAAAAAGCCTGCTCCAACACCCAGAAACCACCCGTACCCTTGGCTGCATGCTCCAGGTGACTCTAGATGTCTCCAACCTCCTTCTGCCACCTGGTTGTGGCTTTCTGGCACTCACATCTGTGCATCCTCCATCCCATTGTTCTCTGAAATATGAAAGGAGTTAACATTTGGGCTGTGTATTCTGAGCTGTGTATTCATTATTGTTTACTGCCTAAGATAACTGGGGGTTTTGAGAACAGGAGGACTGTCCTTGAAACCTTCAAATATATGTAATTGGAATTAGGTATGCTAAGATAAGATGTAGAAAAGGAATCTTGACTAGAGGAACACTTGTACATCCTTGAGAGGCAAAAGTCAGCAGAAATTCCTCTAGTTGGTGTCCTTAGAGTGAACTGTCTCATTATAATATGAAAACCACACCTCAAGTGCTAAAAATGCCCCCTCCCCAGATAAAGACCCCTACTTACTGAACATGCGTAGTGAATGTAGTGCATCTTTAAATCAAAGCGAGCAGAGTTCACCAATTGTAGTTTAGAAGGTGTGAGTATGTGTAAGTTGGGCTAATAAATGTGAACTGACTCTAGCTCTTGGTACGCACGATAGGTGGAGTGATCCCCTCCGTGCATCTGGCGCTGCAATAAACAGAACGCCTGCTTCTTAATGCTACATTGCTGTTCAGGTTTATTCCCAATTTCGGTGACACCATGCTACAGGGGAATGGGGGCACCCCCAATGCTGCTCGACCAGAGGCATGGAGCCCTCAAGGAGGTCCAAACTAGAAGAAAGAGTTTCTGCTCAAGTAATAGATGAATGTAGCTTTGCATAAGCTGAAGTGGTTCCATCAATCACAGCTTTGGAAATGGACTCTGAAGGTAGGATAAATTAATGGCCTCAACAGTCTTTTCTGTTTGTTTTTCAGGGTAGTACTTTGAGGGCCAATAACTTGAAGAGATGCAGCTTGACCTGATTTGTTGATTTTAGTGATACTTTAAAGAAGCATGTAGGTATAGAAGGAGCCTAGGAGCATTAGGACAAAAGGAAATAGCAAGGAAGGTATGAAACAGAGGAAAAGCTGGTTAGATTCATTAGGGGTCACAGTAAGGTGCCAAGCCTGGAGTCCCTGAAGCACTCTGGTCATCTTGGTGGAGCTGTTCTGAAGGCCTGCAGTGAGTTGTGTGCGGTCTTGCAGGATGCTGCCAACTTTATGGAACTTTATTGAAGTCTCTGAGACATGCGGGATGGCCAGTGGGCCTATGTTCATAATGTGTGTGTGTGGGGGGGAATTTGGGGGTCTGCAGGGCTGTCCAAACCCTGTTACTACCATGTTTTGGGTGGTGCAGGGGGCTTCTCAGGTCTCTGCAGCTTTGGGGGATGGGCCTTAGAAGTGCTGTGCTATCCCTTTTTTTGGGGAGGTGTCTTGGGGGGTAGTTTGGCTGTGCCAGAGCTGTTTCCCTCTTTTTGGAGAGTTATATCAGGGTCTTTGGTTCCCTTCACCCAGTTTAATTTGACCACTGCGTACTCTGTTTGATACCCCCTTCAAGCAAATTTTAAGTATGGAGGGGTTTTACCTCCTGACTGGTGGAGGGAAAGACATGACTACAATACAGAGCGAACACAAGAGATTACACAGGCTTGAAAGCCAAACCATGGTCTCGGTGTCCACCCTCACCTGTGCAGCTGCTGCTGCATTCCTCTGGCTACACCACAGTTTTGCTGCCCCACTGGCGCATGCGTCCGGCACAGTGCCACACTACGCCCTGGCGGCTGTGGGTGCTGGCGGAGTGGAAGCGCTGCCTGCCAGCCGTTGGGTTCCGCGGCTCGGCACAATGTTCTTGTGGCAAGTTAAATGCAGAGTTTATCTTTTTGCTGTAGAGATACAATCAGGGATAGAAAATGCGGACAGATAAAAGAGAGGAGACTGGTGAACAGCTTTTTATGAATAGTACCCGAGAAATTGGATGAAACAGGGAAGCAAAAATGCAGGTCAGCAGACCCTTGGTACCACTAGGAACTCCTGGCGCAGGAGGTGCTGCTGCCTGGATAGCTAAGATAACTAATGATAAAAATTGTTATTTCTGTCTCTCAGGCGCCGCTCCAGGGACTAAATAATCGATCCCTGCGGATATTGTTAAATGTGTCTGGATTAGCTTTGCTGTGAGAGTTTCTGGTTTGCTTTGTTGCCAGGTATGACTATGTGAGAAGGGAAAGGTGTACTGCCTTTCTAGATGAACTGCTGTGGCTGAAGTCGATGCCAGCCTGCCTTATGGCCCCTTTGGTATGCGTCAGGGCTCCGCATATGCCCTGGGCATCCTCCCCAGACCCTCAGTCTGCATTTTGAATTGCCCCCAAACCCTCTGTGTGCGCGTGGGCCCTGTGTCTGTCTTGTGGTGTGCCACAACGTTTCCCGTTTAGCTTCGGTGTCCTGGAATTTTCTGGTGCGCTCCAGGATCCTGTTTTCCTTTATGCACCAGGCACCCCCCTTGCTCTTCTGTGCTCCCAGAAGCTTCTACTTGCCTGAATCACCCCGATGGTGTGGTCATGTCCACCCATCCCCCCCTTGATTGCAGCCCGGAGCTCTTCGTGCGTCCTGTTGGTACTGGTGTACTCCTTTGCGTGCACCCCAGGCCTGTCTGTCTAGCCTTCAGCGCACTGCCCTGCGGAGCCGGGCACCACTGGCAGCGCCCGCTGGGCCTTACGGGGCTGGCGACGGCCCCGGATGCCCTGTGGGCGGCAGCGGTGGCGGAACAAGCCCCCGGTGTGACAACAATGCCCACTCTGGGTCGCAGCAGTCGCAGCCACGGCCAACCGGGCAGTAACGGCCCTGCCAGGACTGGCCGTGCTCGTGCCAATCCGGCCAAAAGGGGCCCGGCCACCGGCAGGGGCCCCGGCAGCAGAGGCCAGCGCGGAGCGCGGCACTGCAGCAGCCCGAGACTGCTCGAGGGGGGGATGGGGGAACCTCACTGCGGGATGGAGGCAGCGGGGCCCGGTGCGGGGCTTCCGCGGGGTGACGGGGCACGTCGTAGGTCGAAGGGAGGATGTGGTCACGGCCAGGGGTGGGCCGCAGGAGAGCGCATGCGCAGCGGCGCCAGGTGGAACGGCCCAGGCCGGGGCGGGGCCGAGGAAAGCGCATGCGCATCGCCGCGTGACAGTCCGGATTTCCGGTGCGGCCTTGTGACCACATGTCGGTACAGCAGCACGGGCGCTGGCTCCTGC
>VWZZ01000786.1:126401-155833 GCA_013399095.1 Psophia crepitans | reverse complement strand
GGGTTGCTCGCGCTCCCTGGACAGCTTTATATGGGCGCAGGCATCTCCGTTGCTCTGGCAACGCCCAGATCTCGTCAACGGCTGTCGCGAGAGCTAACGCCGCGTGGCCGGTCGCTGCCGCTGCCTGCCATCTCCCTGTCTCTGGGAAGCCAGAAAAACCCCTCTGTACGCCTCAGTCAGCCGCTCCGCTGCAGGACATGCCGGCACCGGAGCAGTCTCCTTCAGCGACTGAAGGAGATATGTCCCAATATAAATTCATATGTGTACAAACAGATATCTACACTGACATTACTAAAAACCATTTTCTTTTCTCTTTATAATACCTTTTCTAGTTTTACATAAGCCTGATCTCTGGTAATCTTCATTTAATCTCTTTCACCATGATTCATCTCAATCAAGCGGAGACGTCTGCAGTGTCATTTACTACATCTGAACCAGTTACCCCAGGACGCCTTTATACCTAATGGAGATAAATTGGTGCTTTTATGATGTGGTTCTTCTGACCTCTTCCAGACTTTTATGTGAGTAAAGGAGATTCATGGCTGAAAAAATGTTTGTTTCTCTCTTACTGAAGAAGAGTCTAGTGTGACTAACCCAGGCATAAACATACATCATAGGCACCTGTATTTGGCCAGAATCATCCCACCCAGTAACATCCTGACCTTTCAGACACAGCCTGCTTTGGTGAATAATAATTCTTAAGCTCTCTGCTTACTCTCAATGCTTATTGGGCGTAGATATTTGCCCAATTCTCTTTGGAGCTGTTCCCCACAGCGGTTCAAATTCAGTCCACATTTCCTCAAAGCAAACCTACCTTTGAACATGAGAGAAGACAATTAACACTTTTCTTTAGTTAACTTAGAACTGAAACGAGGAATTCAATAAGATATTAGTCTCCCCTTCCTGCTAAGAAAAAGTATTAACCTGCGTGTGAAGGATTTTTAGAAACCTCTAAATAAAAGCAGATGCTTGTTGAATTTCCTAGGTCACAGATCCATGTTGCTACTTACTTTGTCTCATAAACGAGAAGGTTGTATATGTAAAAGAACCCACGTATAATGACTGTGTCAATACTACTCTTACGTTTAGGTATGAATTCCAGGAAGAAGCACTGCTCTGAAATTCCATGGCTCTTGATGTGCAATTTCTGACACATAGCTCTACTGTGAGATGGAATAATAAGTTCATATGACAAAGCTGTAGATATCTAATTGTTCTTGTCTGTCAGCTCAAGATCAGGCAAGTCACTATGGGACAATTTTATAGAAATGCATGTTTCTGACAGGGCTAAACAAAATCATGAATAAAGACTGTCCATATCCAAATCTACCAGCTGGAGGCTTCTGAGTGAGACTGGTTTGTTCTATCAAACTAGTCAGTACATGCAAATTTCTAGTTGTAGAACTGACACCCATTTCTGTGCCACATCTGCTTGTCATTATTTTACCCACTTCTTTCATCATGTTTTCAGCTGTTAGTCTGCTATTGTATTCTGTATAGGATCTAGCACTTTGGAGTTTTAGATTTCCTAGGGCTTCTAGACAAGCCGTAATGTAAATAACAGAAGAGAAGTTAATTTCCACTGAAGAATCCAAACCAAGATATGATCAGATTAGGAGATTTCCATAGAATGCCTGCAGTTAGCTCTTCTGGATATTTTTGCTCTTATAAGAATACATCATAACATTCTACAGCAGAGATCAGGGAGGTGATATTCAATGCCAGCGTAAAGAAAAATACTGAAAACAAATAGGACTTGTGTCCACTGCAGGTCTGCATTTCACTTTTTCCTGTGATGTGACCTTTACTAGGGTTGTAGCATCCAAGTCAAATAGCTTGTCTTCTTCTAATAATTGTTTCCACTTTCATCATGTCAGTCACTTAGTTGTCTCATAGACTCCATATACAGATTTTTTTCTCTGTATGGGAACATTAGCAAAGAACTGTCATTTCAGTAAAGGAAAAGAAAAAAAAATCCTGACCAATGCAAATAACAATAACTACAACTGCAAAAGCCAATGAACATTAACTAACAGACCTTTCTCTGTGTTTTTCCAATGAGAATTTTACTGTTACTTGAGGACACTGTAGGGTGAAATCCCTTCTCTAATGAAGAATCCTAAACAGAATGCAATCAATCTTAATAGGTATTTCTTTTCTGTGATGAGAACGAAGACTGTGGCAGCTAAATTCTCTGAATCTCCTGAGTTATTCTGGAATAAATCACCCACAACTCCAGAACATGTTAGCTCTGTAAACCTGTCAGTCATGATCAGCAAATTGTTAAACATTAGAATACAGAAGAGCATGGCTTTGATACAGAAGCCCTTGATATAGGTGCTGCAACTTCAACACCAAAGATGTATGGTTTCTGCAAGCATGTGAGATGAAATCTTATGCCAAAAAAAACCCCACTATTATTCCTTGAAGACTTCTCAACAAGGATTAGAATATACATATTTCATGCAAAAATCAGACATAAAAAACAAAATGGCTCTTATTTATGAGTAGGGAAATTCAAAACCTAGAGCTGCAACCTTTACTTAATGCCAAGGCCATGAAAATGCAATGATCTACAGAAATTCACACTTTTGTCTCTGGGGGCATTGTTACAGGCTCATAAAAAGTCAAATTGCTGTTACTTGAGCTTGCAAATAATTTATACCTATCATTTGTCTTATAGTCCTAGCATTTGCCTGCTGTGCTGACCACCTACTCGTGGATGTATGTTGTAGCAATCATGTTCTTGACACAGTCACCGGAAGAGAAGAATGTGTTATTTGAGAGTATTTAAAATGTCCGGGTCTAACCTACCAAGCAAAAATTACAGGCTCATACATTGAAAAAAAGTATTTTTTTCCAAAGGATTACAGGCTCATACATTGAAAAAAAGTATTTTTTTCCAAAGGATTATATCATGAGTTATCAAGTCATTTTTTCAAAAGTTACAACTGACTACATAAACCAGTGAGGAATCCCTGTTCTAATTATCACTTAATTCCTTTTAGCAGTTAAATGAGTATACAAAATCTTTTAAGAAAGAATTTGCCAACATTAGTACCACCCAATAAATGTAAGCATAGGAGTACATATTTTAGCAAACTCATTATTGCCATTTTTTATATTGTAATGCTTTAGATATTAGCCTTTCACAGCCTTTTCCATCATAAATATCAGAATATTATTAGTCAACAAGAACTGAAATATATTCACAACCTGATCTTATCATTATCAACTGTATTGCAGTGGACACTTTTTTCTGATGTCTTATACATATTTTCCCACAGTCCGTGCGTAGAGAAGCTTTAAATTAAATATTTTATACCATGCAATGAAATCTACACTTTTCAGTGTCTATGATTTCCTTTTTCATTGCCTCAAAACCCAAGCTGAAATTAGAATTACCTCTATTAAACCGAGGCTATTTGCAATCACTCCAACATTTTCAAAACTTTGGCCAAAGGGACAAATGTGTCAACATCTCTCTTCTTTAAATTTATGTCATAGAGGTTAGACAGAAAAAAAGAAAAACTCATTAGATCATCTAGTTTGTCCTGTCAATCTCTGTATCTATCATCTCATCTTGGGAAAGTACTATAGGCAGACTCTGGGTGTTCTCTACATATAACATTGGCAGAATAGGGCCCAAAGTTTCTGTTTTCTTACTACACATCACCAAAATAAACAAACAAAAAAATCCCTTTGAGCTGAAACTAAACCAAAAGAGAACTACAACTGGCTGACCTAAAAACAGTCTGCAGAAGCTGTGTATCAACTGAGTTTTCCACCATTCACTGTTCATTTCTAGCACAAAAGCTGATCTTAGTGAATTTACAATGATGTCAGTCAGCGAAGTACAGTCCTATTTTTGGCACCAAGAGGAAAGAAACATTAAACTTTCATATAATAAAATAGCAACATTAGGTTTAGAGAACATAAGAATCAAAATATTCTAATGTTTCCCTTGGTTCAGTTTAATTCAAATCTGCGCCATCAGGAAAATAGTAACAAGAATATAGCATTGGCGAATTGCTTCTGTCCCATTCCTTCCCCTTGCCTGGCAAATTCAGAAAAGAAAATTGCTTCAGATCAAGCACACTACTATTTCTTCTTTGTTATTCAAATGGAGACTGGGACTGCTGTAAACAATTTATTTCCAGATACATTTCAATCATGCAATATCATATTTTATGAAAAACAAAAAAAGTCAAACCACAGCATCTTTACATTTTAAAAAAACCTCGAATATTTTTATTTGCCATATGGAATATTGATTTTAACGACTGTCTCAAGTTTTTAAGAGATCATAGCCCCATTTCATTGTAGCCTCAGAGAACTATAGTTGTGTCTCAGCCTCCTCAAAATGTTTCGCCTCACAAGACAAGAAATGTATACACCTTTTCTGCTACAATGAAGCCTCACATTGACACCAATGGGGGCAAAGTAAATTCCTTCTATAGTTAAACTCATTATTTTTAATATTAGTTTAGTTAAGAAAAGTGTGTATTGTACAAAAACTTCTCTCTTTAGCTAATTTTACCACAAAACTGATTATTGTGTATTCTGTGCAACACATATGCAGACATCTCGGCTGAAAAAAACCCAAACTCATCAATTAAAAGCTTCCCCATTGGTAAATTCTGGAACTTCATGGACCAGTCTTGCACTGTGATGAAAACTCAATACGAAATATGAAAATTACTTTGGCCTTTCGTCAGCCCATGAATAGGACCGAGTGGCTTCTGGACCATCAAGAGGCAGGTTTCCCACCTAAAGATCACCTCACATCTCAGCCCATATCATTTTTGCTTACTATTGAATGAGAAACACATTCCTGGCTGGCAGAAGCTAAAAAGGCAATAAGGACCTGAATCCAAAGCCTTGTGCATTTAATAGAAAAATTCCCACTGGAATGAAGAGGCTGAGGAGGATCCAGCCCTGAGCAATTTACAATGTATCTCTTCATCTGTATTTTAAGCCTGGGAGAAATGGAATATAAAGTATACATTGTACATGTGTTAGATATGTTTAATATAATTCCAAGCCATATCTTTGATTAAGGTATTGGAAATGTATGAAAGCAAAAGTAATGTTATAATATAAAGCACGTGCGCATTTATTTTAGTATATGCATGTGCATTCACTGATAATATTTTCCTGACGTTTCCAGGCAGTGTTTAGTACAAAACAGTGATAAATGTCACTTACTAGACACCCTCCACTGATCTCATACCAAAAAAATTACCAAACAGCAAAATACAAATTTACACCTTCGGTTTAACTTTTGCTTAAGACAACCAGATGTTGGAGCTTCAGTTCACGTAGGTTTCTTTCCCACCAAATGTTTCTGAATGGCGATAGCTAGCAAAACTAAGGCAAGTCAGAATGTTTTCTGTTTTCAGATGAGATCTGTCTGATTAGGAAATGCTGAATTTACTACCAAAGAGTTTTATTGTAAACACTTGAACTAATGTTGGTAAATGCTACTTTTGCTAGGACAAAAAAAAATCCTGTGCAGAAAGGATGCAATCTTGCTTCTATAAACAAGAACAATCTGTGACAAAGTTTGGTAAATGTCACTCCCAGAGTATATTTAACACTGATGTCTGGGTATGAAATTACATTTTCCATATCAATGAAGGTTTGGTGCTACCAGGGTTTCAGATAACACACGAGACACAGAGTTTAGAAGATTAATTTTATTTTTTTTTACCATTGCACTAAAAAACGCAGTTACCATTCCAGCTTTTAAACTTTTCTATAAAAATTACAGATCTATTCAGTCAGGTAAATCAAAACTTTTGCCAAAGAATTTTCCCGATTAGGACACACAAACAGGCACAGTCCACTCTTCTGAAAAGAGAACATGTAAAATGCTCTCTTTGAGGACATGCAAGGAGAGTCTCATCCTGAGAATTTCAGAGTTTGCATGTGCTTTTACTCTCATAACTAAATACTGTGAAAGAGATAAAACATAATTACATGTTTTGAAATCAAAGTTAAATCAATTAAATGAATTATTTTTTATGTTCACTCAATAGGTATGCCAATAACAATAATGTTGCTTAACATCTTAATATATAGATAATTTTATTCTCTTGATTGATTTACCTTATGGAATGTCTTAGTGTTAATCCCTTAATGGGGACTTCTGATGCAGTTGACAGTGCAGTCCCTGGGCTCAGTCTCCTCCAATGAGTGCACATCAGTCCACATTTTCAGGCTTGTGCACCCCAGACTGCTAACCCCGTTTCACCATTTACTCTACTAAGTGACCTCAGGTTCATACCATCAGAGCTACATCTGCCCAAGCCCTGGCTGTTGATAGGGTTTCATAGAATCATAGAATGGTTTCTGTTGGAAGGGACCTCAATCATCTAGTTCCAAGCCCCCTGCCATGGGCAGGGACACCATCCACTAGACCAGGTTGCCCAAAGCCTTGTTTGGGTCAGTACATCCACATAGAGGCATGTCAATGCCTGAAGCTCTCAGAAGTGATTGACAGAGCAGCATGAAAGAGTAGTATTTCCTTCTAGGCCTCTGTGTACAAATCCCCAAAGACACCTTAGGCTGGACATTCAGCCCAGTATATTTCTCATTCCTAAACTTTCCATCTAATGCATGAATGAGCTCTTCCTGCTTGTTACTGCAGTCTTATTGCAGTACCAGGCATGAGGGAAGACAGCCCTGTTGTACTACTTAGCCCTCAGAAGAATGGAGACATATATTTTACCATGGCTCTCATGGTAGCTCCCAGCGCTTAATAGTATTATGTAAAACTCAAACTCTTGTCAAATCCTGACCTTTTTCAAATAAGCTAGAAGAACTAAAAGTGGATAGAAGTGTTGAAAGTCACTACCATATATACATCTCATTTAAATAAAATACTATTTCTGATGCTGATGCAGCTGTCACTTTAAATAGTTATAACTGAAAACTTAAAGCTGAAAACTAACTATGGTGGAAGCATTCAAGTGGCAATGAAATGTCTTTCCTAAATATGAACATAATCAAAGCTATTAATAAATAAATCCATATTAGAAACTGGCAATATTAGCCCTGAAGATCACTTGGGGGAAATTGAAAAGCTGCTTCAGAACAAAATCACGTTTTTATGCTTTGTAGCCTGAACGTTGCAGTATCTTCCACGTGCAAGGCTTTTCTTCTTTTCCTTCTGTTGCTGGGAAGCAAAGCAAGGTAAGAGTTTATTCCCAAAGACACTCAAAGAACTCAGTTCTGCAGAGGAAATATTTTGGTGCTAACCAAAGGAAAACAAAGAAAAAAATATATAGATTAATCCGTGGGTTCCCTCGTGTATGTCCATGAAAAGCTGTGGAGGGCAGAGAATGGACTCTGTTCAGACCCTAGTAATAATGACCATCTACCAGCAGATGACATGCTCCCTTATCCTAAGTAGGAGAAGGAGTTTGTGGGCTTCATGTAGTCAATGGCTTGAGGATGGAATGTTTCTCAACAATTTTAGCCATCCAGGCTAAGGGGAAGTCTTCTGTGACTAGACGTGATCCAGACTCTCTCTGTAGCTGGTAGGGGAAACTGGCCATTTCTAGGACACATCCATCTTAAGACACAAGTCCTGAGATAGCCATCAATGACAACTGAGATAAATTACCATCTACAGGTGCCTTTTCCACCAGACACCAGAATTTATATAGCTGAGGCAGATATTTGTCCTTTCAGGCAAATATACCTGTTCTCTTTCTACATGTCAGCCTCCCTCACCAACATTCTCCAGTGTAGGACAAAGTGTTACTATCAGTTGCAACCCACTTCACAATCTACACAACAGATTTTACTGTGCAGGAAGGTGACCCGTAACACTACATGATGATGTAACTAGAAACTGTAATGCAGTATTATAATAGGTGGTGGGGGGACGGTTGGACTGGATGATCCTTGACGTCTCTTCCAACCTTAATGATTCTATGATTGCTGCCTGAGACAGAGGGAAGCATTCCCAGGCAACAATACTTCCTGCCTTTTAAATGTGTTTAAGGCTATTGGAGCAGAGCATTTAAGACAATCGCTGCAAACTAGAGCTGCACATTTAAGTCATGTCATGAACTTCTGAAAATTTGCCCAGTAATTTCAGCCATAAATAGCTTCTTCATAACTTGTGCTGAGGTGCGAAAGCAAGTGGGTATGACACAGCCTTATCAATTCTTTGGCTACAGACACTAACTCTCATTAATCTCGTATGCTACATAGCCTGGTATGACCCATGGACTTTGAAATTTTAGCAACAATCTTCAAATAGCTTTGCATGTGTATACAAAAAAGAAAGAGTCAGCCCAGTGTGAAGCTAAATTCTGTGCAGTGTTTTAGAGATCAGCATGAAGAGATTTTACTTCCATACATCTAAAGTTATATTAGTTATTATTGAACATTTTACCTACTGCATGTCTCCTTGGGACATACAGGTTTGAGGAGAGTTGGTCCCTTTTTGGGCGAGTTCAAGCTTTGCAGCTACATATCACCATGGGCATGTTTGCCTGCATAACCGTCTAATTTCCATTGACCAGTGATGTGACAGGAGGTTACAGTGCAGCCAAATCTACTTCTTCAAGTAAAACATTCTTTAAACTTATCCCTTTATGCATATTTTATCTAAATGCAGTTTTGCAAACTAATTAGAAACAAAAACAGGCATTCATTCCTTTTTGTGGACTAGATCCGGAAGTGGATGCGGTTATGCATGTCATGCTTTCTGGATGTTGATTTACCCTTTGTTTTAAGATCTTCTAAAATTGCTGCGGGATCTCTCCTTATACATTTCCTATTAGTATTTGTGTCAACTGTGTATGCCACTAATTAACTGAGATCTTTTTATTTTCTTAATTCACCTCTATTTTGTCCTTCTTTCCCCTACCTAAAACAGGTTAAGATCATCTGCAGGAAAACAGAGCTCTCCCCCTTGCTCACACTGAAGGAAAGACATAGTTCTTCCAAGCCACATGTGCCATTGTTGTTTGAAATCCAGAGACTACAACAAAATGTGCTCTTACTTAACATACCTTGTTCTCTGTATCACCTTGTCGTTGCCAGCTTCATGCTGACAATGGCTGATTAGCTCAGCCTCAACACGTGTCTGAAGTGAATCACAATGTGATGTCTGATTCGTCAGCAACATTTTACAGGGACCAGATTTTTGCTTTTAACTACAATTTAGGTAAGTAAATGTGAGCATACTGTAAGGTTCAAATAATATACTGTACATTAGAGTCCCAGCTGCAGCCTTATCATATTATCCTTTATAAACTTGGCTCAAAATCCAGTGGGACTCTGGACTGCTTAATATTCAGTTAATTTCTGTTTTGATTGGAAAGACGAAAGTAAACCTTTTGGAAATGAATTCATCAATTCAAACTGCATAACAGGCTTTATTGAAATGCAGTCTGCAATGTTCTTAAGTCAGCCTGATCACTGAATGTTGGGACTTATCTTAATTATGGTTGGTTGTAATACTGTACTTATATTAATAATGTTCTTATGTTAAAGAGATTTTTTTGACCTTTTGGAGTGCAGAAATCAATGAGAAGTTGATAAAGCCAAGTTCATTGCTGCCTAAAGTAAAGCAAGCCTGATTTGTTTACTTACCTAAGCCTTCATCTGTCAGACTCATTCTGAAATGATTTATAGACCTCTACCCAATGAAATCATTTAAAGTAGATTAGATTCAAGGAACAATCACCTCTAATATGACAAGCTGATGGAGGCTGACAGGTAACCAAGTTGCTCTGGATGGCAAACAAGTTCCTGAAATTCTGATTAAATTAAAATATTAATGGTACCACTGGGAAAATAAGATTGAATCATGTTAGGCGAATTCAGTATTAGAACCAAAATGCAAATAGCGAATCATTCTGTGTGAAGAAAGCCAGCTGAGGTACCAAGGGAAGTTACCTCCAGTAAACGAGAGAGCAGGAAGTGAATTCAAATGAAAAGCATTGTGTCAAGAGCTCACCTTCACCTTTCTGAGGTCTCTAAAACAACAAGGCCTAACAGGCTCTGGGGTTGGTCTGAACACTTTTGAGAGGTTACATATTTATTTGGACTTGCAGCCTAGTACTAATGAACAACTCCTTCTTTCCTAAGGTTATAAGGTTATTCTTTGAAGCACTGATCCATGCTTTTTTTTTTCCTTTTTTCATGTTTGTTTAGTTTCTGTTTTCAATCCTGTACATTAAGTGGCTCTGGCTGCACTATAATTGCTATATAACTAAATGTATTGACACTGCCTGCTTTGGGATCTGTATTAATTTTGACATACAGGGTAATTAAATGTGCTATTCGTCTCACATGCATTAAAGGAACAATAGTAGCCTTATCTGCCAGACACGCTGAAGTCTGCAGTTACAACATGTTAAGAGTAGTTGTGTTTTGCTTCACAACACCTTTTATTAAGGTTCTTTTAAATATCTTTAAATGTTATTTAATGGCAGCTGTGAAGTAAAGACTAGCCATCACAAGTCACACTGATGCGATTTATCTCACCTCACTTTAAACAAGGTAGACGTCTTCATCTGATCTAATTGCCTTCCCCACCCCACCCCCACCCCGCTTTTTTAGTCAGCAGAGAGAAAGAGCTGCTTATAGATTGCCAGTCATCTGGTCTGGTTTTTATATTTATATTTGGATGTGTTAAACCTGGACATATACATCCCCCCCATCATTCTATAACTTCCAGGAGGAAGCAGCTTGGTGTAGGCAGCAGGGAGCACCTAGAGGAAAAGTGACTGTACTCACAGTGCCTCTCTAAATGGTAAAGTGCCAATTTAGTTTCAGAGCAACAGAATTTTCCTGTTTTTTCCCAGCAGGTACTATATAAATTATGGTGGCAATGGTCAGTCCAGTGAGACCCAGAACTAGGGGAAGAATGTGATTACCAGGAAAACAAAACAGCAGCTAGACAACAGCAGAGAGAAAGAGCCTCATGGAGACCCTTATCTACAAGGAAGGTTAGTTTTTCCAGACAAAAAAAAATTGTTATGCAGTATGGAAGGAGCGGAAGGAAGGATGGGATATGCATGAAGAACTGACCATGGTGGGGCAGAAAGGTTTTTTGTCATGTCAGTGGCAGGAAAAAAAGGTCAAGAAGAGAATACTGTCAGGAGAACACCCCAGACAATGGACCAACTCACAAAGGTGTTTGATGAATTTTGTGACTGCAGAAAAATTGAGGTGATGGAGAGGCACTGATCTGGGAACTTGGGCAGAAGAAGGGACTGCTGTTGTGTTCTCACCTGAAACCAAGAAGAGAGGGGAATGTGTTTACATTTCAATGACAAACAATGACTTTGTCAACACTCATGTTACTAGATCAAAAACCAAATAAATTCTAGATGGACTGTTGGGACTGCTGAAATGTGATCTCACCAGTGGCAATACTAGAGTGAAAATCAGCAGCAGTCAAAAGAACCTGAAGCAGGTTGGTCAAGTCAAAAGACAGAGGTGGAGGTCTAGCCTGAGGGACCACCAGAACACAACGCAGCACAGGAGAAAGAAAAAGTACCTCACTGATTGTTTTAGCACATACAAATAATGGATAACGGCAGCAACAACCACACTCTTAGGGTGACTTTTCCACTCACGTATTCTGTTTTGAAAAAAATAATTGACAAGACCAGCTATTAAAGAAACAAAGTAGCACTTGCTCACTACTAGAATAAAAGAAGGGATTATAAGAAGGAGGCAGTACAAAATCAGTCCATAAATATATGACTTGCAGAATATCTGCAATTTCTCCCAGTTTGTAGGTACTGTGGTAACATGAAGGAAGTTTAAGCTTAGCAACAATAGAGTCTTTGTGTTCTTACCACATGTGGCAGACAAAGAAGGTAGAATATGGTAGTGTATAACCGATACTAAGAGCATTGCTAGGAAAAAATGCTAGCAACTCAGAAGTTTAACTCATGCCATTATGGAAAATGATAGTAGAGTTCACAAAATGCACATTTTATGTATCTTCCCCAGTGTCTGAAACAAATTCTCACACATCTGTGAATCATTACCTCCACAGTTCAACTACTTCTGTCTATACAATGTGGCTCTAAGATACAGGAAAATCTCTTGTGGCCAAGTGAGCAAAGTGCCATGGGAAAGTATCATTTTCCTACACTCACTGTCCATCTCATAATGACCTAGTTGTGTTGTAAACCGTGATGGGACACTATGTCCAAGGCTTAAAAAAAAAATGTGCCCAAGGCTTCATATTCTAATGATGTTAGAAATTACTTTTCTCTCAGATTTTCAGCTTGTTTCAGCACACCCTCATTTCATGAGAGCTGTGAAAATTATTCAGTGTCCTTATATCCCTAAACAGATACCAGGCTCTTTGAAGTTTTCATTTTTAAAAGGTTTCGCCTCTAGATAGACTTCACATTGTACTAATGGAAGTGTATCTATAAGGTATTATTTCTAGTCTTGCTATACCTCTGCCATTCAGGATATTAACTACTTAGTCATCAATTTTATTCCTATCACATGTTGTCATACAGGACAACTCTAAAAGTCTCGTTTCTCTTAGAATCATAGAATCTTTAATGTTGGAAAAGACCTCTAGGATCATCAAATCCAACCATCAACCCAACACCACCATGTCTACTAAACCATGTACTGAAGTGCCACATCTACATGTTTTTTGAACACCTCCAGGGACGGTCAGTTCACCACCTCTCCGGGCAGCTTGTTCCAATACTTGACCAAGCTTTGAAACTCATGCAGCCTAGTGTTTTGACAATTAGCTTTGATGACACTGCACAATTAATCCATCATTACATGAAAAGGAGCGGATCATCTTTTACATAAAATCCTGGGCAAACAGAAGTACAAGCAGGAGGTAGAAAATCTGGGCATTTCTACTATAAAAGCTCAAGCAAGAAGATGGGGCAAAATTTCAGAGCAAAGAATCAATATACTTTATCCATAAAAACAACCAGCAAAGGGCAATCCAATTTTGAGAGAACTACAAGTTGAGAGTTCATGTAAATTTCTGTTCCAAGTTTAGACTTTTCCACTGAATTTCCTTTTAAAATTAGAAATTTTTAATGAGACAGAATTAGCACTGTCTTGAGCACTCCCTATGAATCTGTCCATAAACAAATCCTTTCTTCTTTCAAGAAGGTGAGTAATATTCTGATTGTATAGAAAAATATTAACACTTAAGTTGTCTCCCATATTTTCATTCTCCTTCATTATCACTTTCTCTTTCTCTTTCTTTATATAGCTCTAAATAATATATATCTGTACCTGCAAATATAGAGGTGTGTATATATTTAAGTGTGTATGCACCTATCCATATATAGCATGGACGTATCTTAATAACTATCTATCTGCCTACCTAACTGTAGCAACAGAGGTTTGTTTGGGTTGAGATTATAATATTCCAATACTTTTATACAACAGAAAACTAAGAATATTATTTGTACCAAAAGCAATATACCCTAAAAGATCTGATGGTCATGGCTAAATATGTATCTTCTGTTTGTTGTAGATTTGATGGTTGTCTTATACATAAGATCTTTACATGTAATCAGAGAATAATCAGGGGTATATGGTATATTTTTTCTGTCCATTATGCAGTACAGATTGCTAGTATATGGTTTTCCACATGGTTCCTATCTTTTATACACTCACCCCAAGCATAGACCGAAAGCATTGAAAACATGTGAGTAGCTGTTGTAGACACCGGGTAAATATGGAATCCATATATTAAATTTCAACATCAACCATGCAGACCTGAATTTCCTGCAGCTTTGATTCTAATGCCCTAGTAATGTTTATGCTATCAATATTAGCTTACATAACATTCAGGCTTTGGACCTGAGGGATGAGTAAAATTAAACTGCTTTCCATTCTAGCAGAAAATTTTCTAGCTTTCTCCAAAGCTCCAAATACTACAGGACTGCTTCATGGAAATACAAAGAGGGCCTGAATTCATAACAACATCCTAAATTTCAGCTACTCTGGCCAATGACTCACTGTCTGTGGTACATTCCAAACAAAAAATAGTCAAGGGTTCTTTCAAATGGCAGATTTTTTTTTGTCTAATCTCGCTATCTTGTGATTTTCCTTGTCACTTATGTCTCGAATATCTGTGTGCTTCACATAAAATCAAGCCCAGTAGCCTCGAGGCTCTTTCCTCATGGACTTTTGTCCCTGAAACCAAATTCAGCTTGAAAAGAAGAATGTTGACTGATCAGGCAATGCTGGTGGGAATCACTACTATTGGAGCTCTCCAAGTGCCTTTTGTGGAAAAGCGTCACTTAAATACAGAGCCTTCACAGCACATCTTAAGGTAGACATGTTCTGCATCCACCTGGGCTCCTTTCTTATGAGAGCTTGGAAGCAGGGAAAATGCCCTTTTCTTCAAATACCCCACCCTCAGTTTTGTGATCTATCCCAGGAATTTACTTTAGCTGCAGCTTGTTCCATAAATTCTTGTGAAAGTTAAGACTGAGATTAGAACCAAAAGCTGTCAACAAAAGATGACTGGCTGGTGGAAAGATTTGAGCATAGGCTTACCAGGGCAGGAGGCATGAACAAGTGAGACAAGCTACATGAGCTGTAACCTTTTTCTTCAGTTTTATGTTCAGTTCAGTGGTACAACTGTCGTTGCTCAAGCAAGAGATGACAAATGCACACACACTGCAGCCAAATCCTTGTCTGAAAGGAAAAGTCGAAGTCCTCTGTGAGGAGAGATGGGGAGACATGTTCCTGGAAATTGGAACTCCTTGATTGTTCAAACATAACAAGCCCTCAGCAGGACTTTGAGATTTTGAATGGTACTGACAAATTAATAGGAGTTGGAGACAGCATCTCAAGCAGTTTGTGAGCTGCACTAGCATAGCCTGGCCATGTTTGAACTGATGGCTGCTCTTCATCCCTCTGTCTCACCCTCAAAGGCAAAATGGCTGGGTAATAGTGGGGCTGCCGTATCAGCTAAGATACATAGCGGAGTGTCAATGGGACAATACCAGCAGCCAAGCCCATACTGTTATCCTGTCCAGAAGTCTCCCAAGACTGCTGAAGAGGCTGACGTTTGTCCCTCCCGTGACGTGACCCAGGGGCCTGGACGGTGCCAGAAGGTTACACACCAGCTCACAGCAGCCTGGAGGGAAGGCTTTGCTGCAGCGAGAGTGCCCTGAAAGTGCCATACACCCCACTGCTGGGGCAAAGTAACCTCTGTGCTGTACCACTGGTGCTCACCCAACAACTCTCATCTGTGTGTGCTTCCCTGGACCAACGTGGGAGGTGGGTGTCTTGAGACAGTGATAAATAGACACCATAAGGTTCCATTCTGGTATTAACTTATTTACTCCTCCATCTTGTATTTATTTTGCACAGTGACTCAGGATGAGATGAAAGTCTGAAAGACAGGGGAGTTCAGGGATCAGCAAGGAGGATTAGCAGCCAGGCAGAACCAATGAAGCAGTTATCAGGCTTTCAGAGTGGTGGGTTGGGAATGACTGCCCCCTCCAGCTCTGGACTACAGGCAGGATCTAACACGTGCATTTGGGCAAGATCCAATCTGAGATCTTTTCCATGTAGGAAAATCAACTGGCAATGTTCACCACCAGAGTCATGTGGAAGTCAAGGTTCCCTAATGCAAGTAATGTTCAGATGCCAGGTTTCGGTAGGCAGTTCCGTAGGTTTTTACGCAGTGTTTTTCTACCCCTCACAAGCCAAAGTTCACAGAATCACAGAATCACAGATTGGTTGGGGTTGAAAGGGACCTCTAGAGATCATTGAGTCCAACCCCCTGCCAAAGCAGATGCCCTACACTAGGCCACACAGGTAGGCATCCAGATGGGTCTTGAATATCTCCAAAGGAGACTCCAAAACCTCTCTGGGCAGCCTGTTCCAGTGCTCTGTTGCCCTCATTCTCATATTTGAGTTGAACTTCCTGTGTTCTAGCTTTTGGCCATTGCCCTTGGTTTTCTCACTACCCACCACCGAAAAGAGTTTGGCCTTGTCCAATTGCCCCTAAAGTTTAGATATTTATAAACACTGATCAGATCCCCCCTCAGCCTTCTCTTCTCCAGGCTGAAGAGACCCAAGTCTCTCAGCCTCTCCTCATAGGGAAGATGCTCCAGGCCTTTTATCATCTTTGTTGCCCTCCGCTGGACTCCTTCCAGGAGATCTCTGTCTTTCTTGAGCTAGAGAGCCCAGAACAGGACACAGCACTCCAGATGAGGTCTCACCAGGGCAGAGGAGAGCGGGAGGATCACCTCCCTCGACCTGCTGGCCACGCTTTTTTTAATGCATCCCAGGATGCCATTGGCCTTCTTGGCCACAAGGGCACACTTCTGGCTTGCAGTCCACCAGGACCCCTAGGTCTCTCTCTGCAGAGCTCCTCTCCAGCAGGTCATACCCTAACCTGTTTACATCTCAGGTTCTCAACTTTCTGTTCTTTTCTGTACTGGGTGCTCTACGAGTGCTTGACCCCACCATTAATTTTTTGGGTAGTAATGATTCACACTGATAGGTCCATTTTATCTCAAAACCTCTACTGCAATATTTGATGCTTTTAAAATAATTTTCAAGTATTTTGTTTAAGCCAACATTTTTAATGTGAGTATAATCATTATACAAAAGTTTTTAAAAGTGCGTAATTCAAAGAACATAACTAGAGTAGCTAAGGTTAACTAGAGTAGTTAAGGTTAATGCAAAAAACATGTTGTCAGATATTTTAGTGAGACTCTCTCTGCTGAAATAAAATTAAATTCCCTTTTAGCATTAGGTAACTAAATTCTACCTTTAGCCGTAATTATCCATAAAGCCAGCTCTGGTCTGGCTGCCATATTAATACAGGTCTGTCTATTAGAAACAACCACCTTAGACAATTTGAATGTGGCCTTTAATTTGCAAACATAATTTTCCTTTATTCCCAGTCTTTGTCTTGTAGCAATATCTAGAATTACTGATACTTATCTAACAGAGTTCACTTAATTGTTGGGATTTCATACTTAATGCTGATTATTTTGTTATGATAAAATTGTTAAGGAATATCACACCGCAGTAATTAGATGTGGTTGGAGTCAGATGTTATCTATAATGATTCTACCCTTGACTGATTAGAAAAATGTTGATTTCTGGCATATTTGATTGGTCTTCATAGAGATTCTTGTGTTCACTAATCCATTCCTTAAGATAAATAAACTTGTATATGTTCTTTTCTCTCTCTCTGCATATGGGATACTTTCAGTCATGCAAGTAAATCTTGATGATTTCCTTTAAATATTTATTGTCCATTTAAATAATGTTTATTTCTAACTCTGCCATGAGGAGAAGAACTGTTGCTGTCTTTCAGCCAGTGTGATCTGTTCCCTAAGCAAGCTGGTTTTCTGACAGTATCAACACTGATTTTAAACGCATGTCATGTCAATATTTGCTTGTTACTACTCTTTCTAATGGCGGGCGTTACACATGCCCAAGAAAGGGCAGACACATGCCCAAGAAAGTATGAGAACTGATCAGGTTGATGTGGTTAGCCAGATACTGCAATTCTGCAGGCAAAATCTGGGGCTTTTCTCAGCACCCAGCTCTCTATGGCTCTCAGCTAAGGATGCACAATAAACTGTGTGAGCTCTAAAACTGCCTCTTAGGTTAGTTCCTTGTCGGTTGCCCATAATCGTATGACATCAGTGTGGACATAGTGATGCGGCATCCCCACTGCCACATCCATCAGTCCCAGAATAACCACTGGATCTCATGCCTCACATGTTGTGGGTGTTTGGAGTGCATCTTCTGCAATTTAAGCTATTGCATCTTGATCAGCATGCTCTTACCATGCTTGGCCCAGAGTCCGTGAGTCACTCTTTAAATACACTGTCAAAGAAATAGTGTCATAATAGGGTTAGAAGAACATAGTCCATTCCTCTGCTCCAAAATAGGATCAACAATATGTAAACGCACTTAATAGGCACTTTGCTATATACCCGGTAGTGTAAGTTGCCTTAGCCTGTGTCCTAGCGTACCAGTGACTTTGACCAGCTTCTTTCCCCATCTGCTCACTGATTACTCTGGGGGTCTTGAGCTTGTGCTTTCACACTACCTTTGCACCCATATATAAAAGGACTTCAGATTCTTCTAAGAAGTATACCAGAACAGGCATTGATCTGACCGTCCCTTGTTATTGATTTTTCTCAGTTGGGAGTAAACCTTTGCCAGTGGTCCTACTTCAGTCAGCAGCTGTGGGATTCTCAGATAGGTGACCAACCACGCAGCCCCAGTCCTGGCCACCAGGGTTACAAACTCCCTGCTCTCCTTACTCGCAGCTCACAGATTTTGGACTTTTTTTTTGTTTTAAATTACATTTTGCATTCAGGAAAACAAAATCTGATTTCAGAAGGGTTCAGATAACAAAGCCAGGTACATCCCAGTTATCTCCAAATTCTAGTCTATAGACATTTTTGCACTTGCCCGGTGCTTATTGCAAGGGCAAAGTGGAATAGTCTCTAGGCTTCGTTGCAATATAAACATCGAATTCTATTATCAGCAGTCGTAGCATGGTTTTACATTATAAAACATAGGCAATAGCTTCAACAATAACTGTAGAAGTATATAATGTATAAGCAATAAGTATAACTGAAACTGAGAAAGCAGCTATTATATCCATCTCTGCGGAATTCAAATCAGTCTCCTACCAACTTTGTCCATTGTTTTCTATGACCCTGTACCTGATCTTCTGGTAATGGCTCCATTCGTCATAACAAGTCCAAATATCCTGGAAATATCTTCCTGTCCAGATGGAGAACATTTGTAAGTAGCAGATATATGAAATACATATATTTGTATATTTATGTGTATGCTGAAAGGTAAAATATTCATAACCCACTGAAGAAAGCTTAGGTCTTTCTTAAAATAGGGTAGCTTTAATGAAAATAACTGTGATATGAACTTTGCTTCCAGCTTCCTTTGGTAGATTAAAGGAAGAGCATAGAAATAAAGATATTAACATGTTATTAATGTTTATTGTTGAAATATGTATATATGAGATGTGCTCCTTCATACATTATGTAATGTCTAAATTACACAAATGTGGGGGAGTTTAATAAGTCATCCACATGGTTTCATCTTTTAATGTAATTTTGTTACATTCTAAATGGAGCAGGGAAAAGTCACTACTTTTAGCAATTTTAAAAATTATTTTACATGTGAAAGAAGCTGAATAGTAACACTGAAAAAAATGTAGGTAACAATGCATTAAGATCATTGATCAACTTTTTCTTAATAAAAGCAGGGTGCATGAAGAACTGAAGCAAAACTGTGATGAAAAATGATACAAATGTCCAACAAAAGACAGGGAAAGAGGGTTGATTAGCAGTAAATTTCCAATCGAAATATGTTGTCTATAGATGGTAAATTATTTTCTGTCAATATTGGCTCCTTTTTTTTTTTTTCTTCAGGTTATTCCAAGTAGTGCATTTATTGGGCCACAGCAGTGAGTGCTGGATTGATGGCAGAGGTTTAGTCCAGCTCTGGGCAAGAGTTGAAGGAGATATCTGGAATGTTTTAGGATACCATTGAAGAAACAAAGTGCTGTTTTGAAGCTCATGCTGCATGGATGATGACTACAATAAAATTTTTCCCTGATGGCCACTTCAGAGTCAGGAGCACTCTGTAACAACTCTTGGGGAATGTTAAGCATGTCAGCTAGTCTTATTACTTAATTATTCTTTTAGTAGATGTCTTTCAAGTAGCAGTAGACCTGGCAAAGCACATGCTTCTCACAACACTGGGAGGAATGGGAAAGGGGAGGTTAATAATTTTAACACACATTAATCTATTTCTTTTTTTTCTTATTAATTTAGTTTGTACCTATGAACATTCAGCAACTTCGCAGAAAAGCTGTTCCAAACCTAACTGACTTTGTTGTGACGTGACATCTGGTTCAAACAGAGAATTTACCTATCAACTGACGTGAGAGCTCAGATCAGAGGATGTTTGGCCATCAGTTTCAATGACACCACAAATGTACTTTTGTACCTTCTGCTAGTTCATCCTTGGGGTTGGGAAGGGGGAGTGAATACCCGCAGGAAATCAAAATAGGCTTCAATGTGTCTCATCTCCCTGTTATAAAGACTTTTGCTGATCTGAAACCTACACCTTATTTGAGAAGACTAGCTATTTAGTATCAAAAGTACTTGAGGCAAAAAGTCTTCAGATTCACATTGCAGTTCTTTTATTGATTTCAAAGGGAATAAAGCCTATGGAAAGTGTATAGAATATTCAGAATATACTGCAGGGAAAAATGTATTTAGTTTAAAGCATAATTTAAAATTTATTGCTTTTACAATCTGTCATGATTTCAGAAATATGGCTTGTCTTGTGAGTTCCAAATTTGTCATAATCACCAGGCTAATGCGAGTACCAGGATTTTTCTTGAGTCATAGCATAATTTGTTTCCAAGTCTTGTCTGAGTCTGTCCTTAGACCACCTGACATCATCATGTAACAAGCAGTAAACCCAAGCTAGCGTAGCTATTGCAGTGGTGAACGAGCAGGGAGTGTTGGGTTTCAAAATGCAGTTCAATGTGGAAAAAATGGAAAAGAATACTACCTATAAAAAAAAAAGATCTTGCTTTTAGTGAATTCACTCAGACCTTATAGACAAAATTTCCTCCTCCTTTCTCTTTTTCTTGGATATAATCAGACAGAGGAGTCATGTCCCTTTCCACTATGGTGGTTTTGTAGGAGTTTGATGTCTCAGATCAAAGAAAACTGCAGGTGTAGAATTAGCTAATATTTTAAAAATAAATGTCAGTAGAACTTTTTAATCATTGTAAGAAGTTGTTTTACTTAAGAGTTTCATAAAATCTCTTGGATTAGTGGACTTTTCTTTTCCCTCTCACACTCCCCCTATCTCTAATTATCACAGGGCTCCAATATCTTTGTGGTTAAGCTCCTGCTAAGGTAGTTGAACAATTGGAAGGGGCAGTTTGGGAACATCATCACATGCTTCAGCCATCCTCTTTCTCTACAGTGATAGAAGAAATTTTAGTTTGCTACAAAACTGCCTACAGGTTCATCTTGAGGTCAGGGGGTGGTGGTGCATACAGATGTGACAAAATAATCTCTGTGAAGGCAAAAATGGCACATAAATATATAGAGGAACTTGAAAACATACATCAGGAGCCACTAGAAGAAGTCTTACAGGATGGTGAGTGAACTGGTTTCAGTGGCTGTCGAGGGAGAGAAGACTGTAGAAGGCAGGACTGAGGGTACTGCACAACTCTTGGCTCTCCATGAGAATGGACAGGCAGCACCTTAAGTGTATTTCATCTGGTTAAAATCACTACCTCATAAGCTCTGAAGAAGTTAACAATGGTGCCTCCATTCCCCTCCAATTTCTGTATCGCTTTACACCTTAGGTATCCTCTCTTGGGCCAGCCCAGTGTAGGGGAGCCTCATACCAGTCAGAATAGCACTTCTTCGGTGGCTTGGGAGAAGGACCATGGCTCTGAAACTCCATGTGTGACAAAACAAACAAGCAGGTTGATTTTCTGAGTCCTAGGTTCCCTTTCAATCCGACCTGGAGTGAGCAGACCTTAATTCAAGCAAAGGTACCTCAGTGTGGAAGAAGACCAGAGAAATCTTAATTATCTTCACTGAGGTGTAAGAGTTTACCAGACCTACAAAAGAAGAATGGAAAGAACAAGAAGTTGCCAGAATAGCTGCAAATTGCTCAAAGATGCAACTGAAAAAAATACCTGTACAATAATTAATTAAACTTCAAAACGTCCCTCTGAGGTAGGTAAGTATTATTAAACAAGAATATACAGAATTAATTAAGGTTTGCAGAGAAAAGAAAGGGCAACAACAAAAAAAAAAAAAGGAGCTGAACAAATTAATGCTAGCCAAAGGGGTAAGGAGAATAAGACTCCTACAGACAGAATCAAGGAAGAAACATATCGCAGGAAGAAAACATACCCATTAATAATGGAGCCATTATTGGAACTGATTGCCAATGCTTCCTTCATTATTGGAGTTGATTGCCAATGCCTCCCTAAGGGAGGGCAAAGATGCCAGACTCTTTGCAGGGAGGAGGAGGAGGGAAGGGCATTACACCCTCGCTTAGCTTATCTTTTCCTTTATGCTGACATTCTGTCAGGCAATCACCTCATTTTCAGGCTTCCTTTGGGATGTGGTTTAAGAAAGGCTGCAGAGATGCAGGCTCAGGACACCTGCAAGGTACCTCTGGGACTCTATCCCTCAGCATCAAGACCTCCCCCGTAGCACAGATATTAAGTTCTTTCAGGGAGGTTTCGTGGGAGCTGCCAATCTAGTACTATCGCTATGACTGACAAAATGTAAGAGAATCACCACACCCACACCTCTTCAAATTCCAAAGGTAAGTTATTTCACCAGGGTATTGAAAGCTAAGGACCCCCCTTAAAAATAAAAACAACTTAAACCAAAAAAATCCATGTGCCATTTTCTTGGTTCAAGAAGGAGAGACAGGGCCTAGTATATCACCCACCACCACTTAATATCCTGAAAAAAAGACTCTTAGTACGATGCTGCTAAATAGGTGTACTGGTTTTAGCTGGAGTGGAGTCAGTTTTCTTCATAGCAGCCCATATGGTGCTGTATTTTGGATTTGTAACTAAAACAGTGTTGATAACATACCGTTGTGGAGCAGTGCCTGCATAGTATTGGAGTTTTCTCTTTTTCCCACACTCCCACCTCTGCAAGCAGGCTGGGGGTGGACAAGAGGTTGGGAGGGAACACAGCCAGGACAGCTGACTCAAGTGACCAAAGGGATATTGCATACCATATGACATCATGCTCAACAATAAAGGCTCAGGGAAATGAGGAGGAAGTGAGGATGTTTGTGGTTATGGCATTTGTCTTCCCAGGTAACCGTTACACATGTTGAGGCCCTGCCTTCCAAGAAGTGGCTAAACATCTGCCTGCTGATGGGAAGGAATGAATAAATCCCTTATTTTGCTCTGCTGCACATGCAGCTTTGCTTCACTCAGACTATATTTATCTCAGTGTTTTCTCACTTTTGCTTTTCTGATTCTCTCTCCCATCCTACCACAGGGGAGAGTGAGCAGCTGGGTGGGTGCTTAGTTGCTGGTCAGCTTTAACACACCACAATAGGCTTGAAGAACTTAATAAAGCTTGATCACCGGTTTAAAACAAGCAGAGTTATCTATGAAGTGATTTCAATAGCTCATTGATTTAATTCATCTTTTATAGACAGCTTCGTGATGTACACAGGTATATACAGTGGACGAATGAAAGTCATACTTGCAAATCAGAAAGTATCGTCACTGCTAAGGAATGCATAAAATTTAGTATCTAACATAAGTATTTATATTTTTTTATGTCTTTGGAATTAATTAATGGCTATTAGAAATGCAAAATCTTTGTTACAATGTTTTCTTTTCTTCCAGAATATCTTCCATGCCCAAATAAAGATCGCTTGGGCAGAGTTGGATGTAGGGACTTACCCATGGAAAAAACCCACACTACTTAGACATTTGAAAAATCTCATTTAGGAAACAAATAGAGTAACATTTTCTTTTTTCATTGTCATCATAGGAAATTTCCACATACAAAAATCTTCATCAGCTTGCAAACTTTTTTGTCTTCATCAGTAGAAATAAAGGCAGAGAATATGCTATGTTCACTGCCGTTAACATTGTTTCAAACGATGTTGTTGAGCCTACTTTCCACTGATGTTTTTTCAAATTTATCTGTTGTTGAGAAATATATTTCTCTACAAGAGGGTTAATCACTGCCCTGCAGAAAAGGTGCATGAAGATACATATGCAGACACATCTTCTTTTAGGAAGAAGTTCTTCCCTGTGAGGGTGGTGAGGCACTGGCACAGGTTGCCCAGAGAAGCTGTGGCTGCCCCCTCCCTGGCAGTGTTCCAGGCCAGGTTGGATGGGGCTTTGGGCACCCTGGTCTAGTGGAGGGTGTCCCTGTCCATGGCAGGGAGTTGGAACTAGATGATCCCTGTGGTCCCTTCCAACCCAAACCATTCTATGGTTCTGTGATTCTATACACACAGCAGGATTAATAAACTGCCTGGGTGTCCTGATTTTGGCTGGGATAGAGTCAATTTTCTTTCTAGTACTCGGCAGACTGCTGTGTTTTGGATTTAATATGATAGTAAAGTTGATAGCACACTGATGTAAGCTGTTTCTGGGTAGTTGTAGTGTCTACACTAAATCAAGGACTTTTCAGCTTCCCAGCCCCTACCAGGTGCACAAGGAGCTGGTAGAGCACAGCCAGGACAGCTGGCCCAGCCTGGCCAGAGGGTATATATGCATACCATATAGCAACATGCTCCCCATAGAACTGGGGAAGTGAGACAGGAGGTGGGATTGCTGCTCAGAAACAGCCTGGACATGTGGTTTCTTTTTTTTTCTTCAAGCGGTGACAAATTGCATTTGTGCATCACTTGTTTTATATAAGGTAGAATATAAGATATAGGGTATAGAATACAGAATGTATAATATATATTACTATCATTGTTGTTGTTGTTGTTCTTATCTTCCTTTGTTATGTTATTAAACTGTCCTTATCTCAAGTCCCAAGTGTGATTTTTTCCATTCAACTCCTCATCTCACCGCGCAGGAGGGGTGAGCAAGCAGCTGTGTGGTGTTCAGTTACCAGCTGGGGTTAAAGCACAACACTGCGGAACCATAGGTACCTGTGCAAGAATCAGCTCACCAGAAGAAGCAGGTTCAAATCTGTAGTCCACTGAAAAGTTGGGGTTTTTCCTGATTTTGCTGCAAGTCAACAGCAACAGAGAGATAAGCCTTGGAAAAAGTATGTTATTTCCTTCTCTGCAAGCAAAAAAAGCACACTACAAAGGGCAATGGATAAAGGCTTAGTGGTGTGAAACAGCAGTTTCAGCCAGTATATATCAGAAAGCAACATTATAGCCCTGTGCAAGAGGGCACTCATGCCTCTGGACCAATGCCCATGTTCCACACAGCAATGTTCTTTGCTGCTGTTGAAACACAGTCCAAAATACTGCTCAGTGCCTTGGCTTTGCTGCAAAAATCAAATACTTAGTAAAATTACGGGATGCTGGGAAATGCAAAGGCTTGGCTTCCTCTGAACTATGTCATTTTTTTTTATATTTATATTTGCTACTCTATAAGATTATATCCTCAGACCTGGAAGGGAAGAGCAATGGGTACCAGGGTTATTTATGACCTCCCTTTTAAAGCCAGAGCTGGAACAGCCTCATTCTGCACTGTCTGCTTCTTGCCCTGGTTTTATTTTGGGAAATAGGGCTCCAAAAGGGTCTATCTAACCACTGAGAATCCACAGTGGACATGAAAGAAGAACTCATGCTCCCCAATGAGCCACCATGCCCAAGTCTGCTGTTCCAGAGCAGCCCAAAACAGTAGGAGCAGGAGCCCAAGTCTCTCAGGCATGCACATATTACAGTGTGCATTCATCAAATGTACAATGAGATGGACTATAGGCACAGGTCTGAACCTATCTGTACACAAGACCTCAGGATGCTGAGTGTCCCACTGCCTAGAAATCATAGTAAGACTGCTGAAGAGTGGGCTCTTATCCAGCAGTATATTTGGACTACAGACTAGGTTAGCCATGTATTTCAACAAAATATGCTGGAGATGCAAAATCTGTTACGGTGATTAATTAATATGAAAAATATTGATTAGCGGTCAACCACATAATCTGAACTCTGGCACAAGAACAATGAGGCTGTTTACCTATTTCACACAGTTTTCAAAGGAGGTTTATCATTGTTATTGTTATTTCAATGGTATCTGTATTCCTTGTGCATCTGCTGTGAGACGTATAGCGCAGAGTCCTACGTGGGAAGACACATTATGCATGGTATTGCATCTGGCACAAAAGGGACAAAATATCTGTCTGTTTTTCAAGAGTTTCAATTTAATTTTTGTTGATTCAGATCTGAATTTATTTGATGTGGCTTTTGCTGCAAACTTTGGCTAATCCATCTGTTACATTTTTTAACATGTTTGCCAGCTGTTAGTAAAAGATAACAAGAAAGTATTGTTATCTCATGCCTCAAACAAACAGAAGCCATGATTGCAAGGTTTCATTAAATGAGCTGTAACATAAGTGTATAACTTAATCATCTGTAGACAAGGTTCTTCTCACTTCAAGAGAAACTGGATCTGGATTCATATGAGAATGTCATGCTTTTGCCAGGGGAATTGACAAAGCATACCTTCTAGGATTTCTCTTACTTTTTATTCTTATTTCCATCTTCATATTTAAATTGTTATGATTAAAACAAGACTTCTAAAAACAAGAAAAGGCTAAACTAACTATGCATATGGGGCCTGACGCATGAGTCCTGATGGACACGACCAGTCTGTGGGAATCAAACTACCCATGAGAACACCAGCTCGCCGCTGTGTGCAAAGGACTCTCCCTCTTTGTCAAATGCATTGAAAGAGAATTAAAATACTCTTGTCCTACTGTGTCAAACTATGCAGTACTACAGAGCCAAATGTGACCTTAAAGTATAGTCTGACTTAATATTAGACATCCAGAAGTTATCATCTTGCCCAAACTGTTTATATGGGCCTGTTTTACATTGACTGAAAAAGGCAAGCAACCTCGGAGACCAGTTCACACTGTCCATCTTGGATGTGTATTGCAGAGTGCAGTGAATTATCCTCTGAACTCTGCTCTCCTTTTCTGTTTCCCACACACAAACTACACACAGTTCTAGCTGCTTATGTTTTGGATTGCTAATGCTGAGTGAAACAAACTTTGGTATTTTGCTGTGCTTCTGTTGGGATCGCTCAGTTGTTCTGCAAGGAAAAACCCTTGATCGAGCAGAAGACTTGAACAAGCTCAGAAGGAAAGAGGCAGTATGAACTGAAGGTGCCCTGGTGGATCAGAGGAAGGAATCATCTTGGCTTGAGAGGAGACAAGACTGTGTGCTGTACATGAAACAAGAAGCAGCTTGATTCGGTGATTCAAGACACCACTTTGGGTCCTGTATTCCTCACTGATTACAGAAGTGAAGGGAGCCACATTCCTTGGGAGAAAGATTAAGCATCTCAGAGCAGCTCCATTTCATAGACATTTACAGTCCTTTCAGATGTCAGTACTCTATCTGGATGTCTGTCTAATAGGAGTCCTAGAAACACTTCATCCTCCAGAGAATTAAAACCAGGACAAACTCTGCAAGCAAAACTCAACAGACACATACACTGAGTGGAACAAAGCATACAAAACAAAAAAGGACAAACAACATTTCATACCTAATGATTTTCTCTGTTAGTGAAACTCTTTTTTTTTCCTTAAAAATTGTCGAAAAGCCAAAATATTCTTACGAATGTGTTTGCAGTTCAGAGTTGTTTGACACACTTGTGCAAACAAATTGCAGCTCATTTTTTTGCAGTTTGCTGCAAATGCTCATTTAGGGAATTCGTTATTCTCAAATCATGTTTTGATGTTTGTAATCACTCACCTACTTACGCACTCAGATGCCACAATGATAATTAGAAAGATATTGTTGTTTCTTTTCCCCAACTGGATGACCTAACATGAATAGACAGAAGCGGTGCCTCAGCAAATCACTGGGGCTCATCATACTCCTAGGGAACGTGTGAAGAAAGAGAAAAAGATTAAGGTACCTTGAGTAAAGTAGAACTGCAGATTGGTTGGGGTTCATATCTGTCTGCATTCTCGAATGAAAAAAAAAAAAATTTAAAGAGCTGTAAAATCTTTTCATTTCAAGAAAGGTGTAAGAGCCGTATACATTATTTTCAACTACACAGTATTATTCCATTCACATTTTAACTATAATCATGGAAAGTATCAGACAGAGTTTGACTCTATAAATACAGCCTTCCAAAGGATCCAGGCATCTTTAACATTTGGTTGCCTGAATCTGGCTAGAGAACAAATATACGTGCATGCATTCTTTGGTTTTTTCTTCAAAATCATTAATATCTTTGCAGGTAAGAAAACTCTGCAAAAAGAAAACATGATTATTGATATCAGAATAGTTGTACTAGAGTTACTATAACTTGTATGGGCAAATCTTTACAAATCAGGGTACATCTCTGCAGAATACTAAAAGACAAATAATTGTTCCTTTTGCATATGATACACATGATGAAGAGGACATAATGATAACTTATGCTTATGATGCTTTTGGCTTTTTGGTCTAAGAGACGGAAGCAATTGATTGCTTGTTTTAATAAATTAAATGGTTTTGTTAATTAAAGAAAATGTGGATGTTTCTGTTTTCTGGGACCCAAAAACACATTCAGACCCCAAAGAAAATCCAAAGACGACAGCACCCCTAACCACAAAATAGCCACTTACATTTTTACGGAGTCTAAAAAGCTGCTTTTAGCACTCTTATTTTACTTTGAGTTTCTACTTTATTTTAGAAAATGCATGTATGCATTGATTATTGTTTATGCTGCTCTTCTACAGCATTATATAGGAGCCTTCAGCAGCAAGTTGTAAGTAGCCTTCATACAGTGTATTGTAGAGCAGGGAGCCACATGCTTGAGACCTGGACAGCCAACAAGACTTTCTTCTCAAAGAATAAAGACCTTTGTACAAGAAACCCACCTGGTGTAATTAGGATCTTTATTTCAGGAAAGGAACTTCGTAAGATATTCCTGGTTTACTGAGGTCTGATTTTGAAAGAATGAAAGGATGTTCTGTTTAGAAGTAAAAAGGTAAGCATGGATGTATTATCAGAGCCATAAACCATGTCATAAAAGCTGGCTTTCTTCCTTTCATTCCTCAGAAAATCCTCAGCTTCAGCATTTACAAAAAAATTACTGAAAATATTTTTTGCATTTGTACACTAAAGTTTCAAGGAAAATAAACAAAGATTGGAAAATATTCTACAGAAGATGTTGGGTACTTTGGTCTAGCTGATGTTTCCATGAAAGAATGCAAATAGTGGCTGCATCTTAAAAATTTGAAATTAGCAGTGTCCCTTTGAAACTCCTAGTTGCGAATCTTGTATATCCTTTGTACAAATCTGCACAGGCTTGCCCAATATCTTTAAAATTTCAGTAATGATTTGTCTTAGGTACAGTACAGCAAACTCCCAGATATTGCTGAAGTTGGTTCTTAACAAAAGTCTTTTGAGGAAAAAACTGTCATGAATGTGCTGGTTTGGGCTGAGATAGAGATAATTTTCTTCATAGTAGCTAGTATGGGGGTATGTCTTGGATTCGTGTTGATGTGGTGGATTGACCACCTTTTCATGTCCACCAAGGGCATGTGCAGCTTTTTCTTTACCTATTAAACTTTCTTCATCTCAACCTATGAGTTTTCTCACTTTTTGTCTTCTGATTCTCTCCCCCATCCCACCAGGGGGGAGTGAGTGAGCGGCTGCACGGGGTTTAGAATAGAATAGAATAGAATAGAATAGAATAGAATAGAATAGAATAGAAT
>VWZZ01000786.1:66036-126199 GCA_013399095.1 Psophia crepitans | reverse complement strand
CTGGACACGCTCCAGGGCCTCAATGTCTTTCTTGTGGTGAGGGGCCCAAAACTGGACACAGTACTCAAGGTGCGGCCTCACCAGGGCTGAGTACAGGGTAGCTGTTGGCTGGGGTTGAACAACAACAGTGATATTCATGATAGTGTAGAAATATTTATGCAGCATTTTTTAGGGTTATCAAGTTCACAAATGTAAAATCACTTTTACAAAGACTGTTAAGAAAAATATCTTCAATGACTCTTCAGTTCCAATAGTGACTCTTTGAGCTTAATTAAGTTGCAAGCAACAATTTGCAATCTAGCTGACTCGTATAGAACAAATCTATTTAGATATTTAGGATTCCAATTTTTATTAAACCTGAACCTAAAATGATGTAACGGGAAAGAGTTTGGTTAAAACAGCTAATAGAAAGAGGTAAAACTAACTTTGAAAATATTTCTGAGGTTTTTCATCTACATGAAAAAGGCAGTTGGAGTACACTGTGTATGTGTTAGACATTCTGCATATTCAGAATATTTGAGACAAACCCAGGAAAGTGGTGAGCCAGGGAAAGCATAAGAGAGAAAGTATCCCTATCAAACCCAGACAAGCCTGAGGGAAGCATGTATTCCTCTTTCTATGAAATCATAAAGACTGACTGTAGGGAACTCTCTTAATTGCACAAGCAATGCTTTCTGATCCTGTCCTCAACTTTGTGGATTCAACAGTGCTTCATCTATGTGTTTTTCAGGCAATCAACCACTGCACAACTTAGAAGGAAACAGACAAACAGAAAGAGAAGTAACTGTTCGTTTCAGCAATGCTTCTGCAGCATGGTGATGGCACTGAAAAGCTTTCACCATGAGGATAACGAACCTGTGAATTTTGTTAAGAAATGTCATGTATTTATTTTTCTTTGACACGTTTTAATGGGCCACAGTGATTCCGAAATTTAAAATTCTTATGGTTTTTTTTATATAGTGTGTTCATTAGCACTAGAGGTTGCTAAAAGAGACATGGTGGGATTTCATTTGGATTTTAGCCTCTTACATACATCCGAATGTCAACCTCAGGATAACTCTGAACTGATCTAACCTGAGTGCCTGATTTAAATATTTGTCTTTTCTTTCTGTTCCAGAGGCAACATGTGGAGGGTAAATTTCCATGCAAATAGTCTTAAAAGAGCAAAAACCAACGTGATCATGTTGGAAGAAATCCACAGGCTCTCTTTTGCAATGTTACCACACTGTTCTGCTTCTATAGACAAACAAAAATTATGCTAAATTTTGAGTCTCTTTATTACTTTAATCTGCGTTCATTTTGTTTGTAGCCTTGGTTACATGTGGGAATTCACATCTATGCTTTTCAAATGAGTTTTCTGAAGTATTTTGTGAACTATGTGCTGACATCTCACAGACATAGTCCATGCACCACAGATTTGGAAACATCAAGCTAAGCAATTCCCTGGTTTCCAAGAGAGTTTAGATAAATCTTACCTTTACAGTAAAGTGTGGTCTGTAGGAAAAAAAAAAAAAAGACAGACGATATAGGAAAAAAAAGAACAAAACTCAAATTATGGAAGGATCACTGAGTAGTTAGCTACCCTTGCCATACTACGCAGACTGTACCAGTCATCAATGACATTATTTTGCCCAGCTATAGCTGTTTTAGCTATCTCTGATAAAACAGAAGTTTTCCACTGTGATACCCACAGACTGCTATATGGCCATGGTTACCACTTTGGAGAAACACCATTTTGTATGTACAGATTCATATTATGTAAGTGACCAGGTTACATATTGTGGCCTTCTTTTTCTTTCTTACCCCTCCAATATCAATATAAAGGGATATAAATTCAGCCAAATCCCTAATTATCACAGATGGCACACTGTATAGCAAACAAAAGTGAGGCAAGATAATACAAATCCTGGGTGATGCTTTGACAAACAAAAGACAAAGGATGACAGATTCAAAACTTCTCAGGAAAAATACTTAGAAAGTAAGCAGAAGCTAATGTTTCTTGGAATCTCCCATGACAAAGATAGAGTCAACAGGATATTAAGACTACTGTAATTAGGAAGCAAAACCCAAGCAAACTGAGAAGCTGAACAGAAGCAACATAGCATGAATCTCTGAGCAAGGCACAGAAATCACTCTTGCCTTGCAGTTGAAAGCTGGAACAGAGAGGTCATGAGCAAGACATCGCTCTTCCCGTACGTAATCTGTATTGTTTTGCTGCTCCATTTCATTTAACCTGCCAATAAATCAATGTTTTCTGTATGACTGAAACAGTCCAGGGTGTTCGTTGTTATTAGTGCCCATCCTCCTACACCTGCTCATGTAACACCGGGAAAGACAGCTGAAGTTCAGCTCTAAGAGGAGCACAGTGCTTGATGACTGGAAAACTCCAGGCACTAAAGCAGGGAGAGAGCTAGAACCAGTCAGTAGGAAACACTGAAAGGGGGAGAGGTAACTGAATTTCCACCCCTCTTCAGAGCTCCTGTTCTGAAGCAAAAATTAAAGAAAATATTTCTCCACTAAAATCCCAATCACAGGATCCTTTTGCAAGCATAAGCACCCACCATTATATATGACAGAAAAGACCAATTATTTTTTTTCTTTTCTGAAGTAAGCCAGAAGCCACTTTTGTGGGAGACTCAGCTTTAATTGCTTTCTTGGCTAAGCAGAGTCATGCATTCACGTCTTTATTTCATTCAATGTCTTTCCTCCTAAAAAAAAAAAGCCCTAGAAAAAAAGACTCTGTGATTTCCCCACTAAAGCTCACCCCTATCTGCTCTTGAAGATGGGTGGCTAGCAGTTGGGTCAAAATCACAGAGCAGAGAGCAAGCAGGAAAGCCTGAACTGTGGACCCTGTTTCCATTCATTTAACAGGAGTGCCACCATCTCAAAACCTGGCTAGGTCTGTGATATGTTTGTCTTCTCTTAGCATCCAAACCACATTGAATCCATACCTAAAAGACTCCGGTTCTTTTAAAACATGAGTCTTGTGAGGACCATCTCCCCCAGAATATCTGATGAGCACCCAAGATAAGCATTCCTGCACTTCTTATAATACCCATGGAACTGAGAAGTAGTCAGGACTCGTGTGCTGAGCAGGAACGTCTCTGTTCACATGAAAGTCATTCAAGCAAATAGCTGCTGCTGTTCTATTATTCTCAAGCATTGAGTTAAACTGGTGTCTGGCCAATGGTGTGAAAATAACTGTAGTCTTCAGTGTGCTATCTCATACGCAAAGAATGTGTATATACCAAGTGAATTTATTTGAATGCATTGGTCTCCATTTTTAGTCATTGCTATCACCATTTCATGACAGTCATTTGTCACAAATAATTTAGTAGATGTGTATGTGTTCTCTCAGCCCTAACTGTAAAGGACACATTAAGATCTTTGTAATAGCCTATGTGCCACAATTTTTGGGAACAAATCCATCCCTATGCCATATTATATTAAAGAGTGTTCCATTAATAATGTTATATAATTGGTCATACCAGCTCACATAATAAGTTACTACAGTTGTTACAGCAGAAATGGAGATAGAAAGGAGCCTTACCTGACTTAAAGACATATTTTGGTTGCAGACAAAATGGAAAAATCCTGACTTGGACACCGAAGCATAGATTTGTTCCTATAAGCTGTCACATCTGGGAACTGTAAGCACAAATGAACTCTTTCCTTAAAATACTGCCCTAATTTAGAAAATTTGAAATTGGGATAAAGAAATTTTGAGAAAGAGGTTCCACAAGAACCCTGTGTAAAATACCTGTCCAGTCAATTTTCTACAACAGGATAGAAAGCAAAAACATTTGAAAATCTGTACTCAAACAAATAAAGAAATTAAATGGAGAGTTGTCAGTAAAAGATGCAAAGTCTTGATTCAGAGAGAAGTGAACCTGATTCTTGTGCAAGGGAGCAAAGGTCCCTTGAAAACTCTTGTGCGGAAGCACCCAAGTGTAGACTTCTGAAGCTGAGAAACATTTTCTGACAGAAATTCAGCTGAAATAGTTATACATCCATTCAAAGAACTGACTGTGCTGCTCAGCGCTTCCTAAACAAAAAAATGGCCTCATTCATGCTGAGCCTGAATCCCTGAGCACAGTAGAAAAGCACCAGGTACTGCTGAGATGCAAAAAGCATGTAAGGGTTTTAGTGGTTTATCCTGATGAAGAAGACAGCATTAATAGAGAAGAACACTCTATGTTATACACCATTGACATCTTATTTTTCAGGAAAGTCCCATAAAGACATTTAAAAGTTGCTAAGTCTGGTAGGAAAAGGGAATCTGCAATCACTAGTAAGGAGGCTGCAGTCCATTTTCACCAATATTTTTTAATCTCCTTCCAGTGTTCAGCTTGCAGGGTAGCAGGATCTTAGTGAAAAGAAATTAACCCTTCCATTCTATAGCAGCATTGATAGACCCAGAGAAAATTGCACATTTGCATTGGAGTAAAACAGCTTATATTCTGGCAGCTAGAAGAGGCCAGGAATGTTCTTAAAGCAATTGGTAAGCCAAGATGAAGAGAACAAGAAACGGATGAGAGAAAAATTCAGACTTGCCTGCACAACGCTCTCAGTCATCTGCTCTGATTCGGCTGGTCCTGTGTGGAGCCAGGAGTTGGACTCGATGATCATTATAGGTCCCTTCCAACTCAGGATATTCTGTGATTCTATGATTGTATTATATGTTTGTGCTGCAGTGCACACCAGTTATCCTTTTATTTCAAATCTAAAGTTGATCTCCCCCAGATTTTCTCTGAAAATGTTTAGGCATAATATGCTGTTTTTTATTATACATTTCTGTTTCTGTTTCTGTTTAACTAAATAATCATAAATTCAGGAAATGTACAGAAACTTTTCAGAAATGTTTTGTTTCCTGTAGTTGCTGTAGTGGAAGAGCAGTATCCAGAGGGAGAGGTTAATCCTGAGGTATTGGTGTATATCAGCCTGTACACCAAAACCAATACATTAAATAAAGCCAAAGGTGAATCGTGTTTCTTGTCATTTTGATTTTTTAAAGGTTGCTTAGAGCCATATTTGGCAACTCTTGCTTAACCTCAGGAACAGTTAACTATAGCAAGGCTACTCTGAGAAAAGAATCTGGGTGAAAGTGGTAGGAAATAAACCTGTATCCAATTTGGGTTTGAGACTTCCAATGTTTAGAGACAACTACTTTGTGTTATATGCTTCTTTTTTTGGGTCTTCTGGAAAACTAAAAAAAAAAAAATCTGGAGAAACATCAATAATGTTAAATTGCACGACAAGGAATCTGAGTTGCCAAATAGGCTATGATATCATGGTAGCATATTCTTTAGTAAAGAAAATAGTATTTGTGTAGACTCATTTTTTTACTAACAAAGTATGCACTGAGGCACAGAGTGAAGGAGAGGGGCATGTCCAGCTGACGGCGAGAGGCTCATGATATCCCTGTATTAGAAACATAGAAACATAGAAACATTAAGGTTGGAAGAGACCTCAAGGATCACCTAGTCCAACCATCCCCCCCCACCTATTAACCANGAAGAGGCCGACCCCCAGCTCACCACAACTCCCTTTCAGGGAGTTGTAGAGGGCAACAAGGTCTCCCCTGAGCCTCCTCTTCTCCAGGCTAAACAGTCCCAGTTCCCTCAGCCGCTCCTCATAAGACCTGTGCTCCAGACCCTTCACCAGTTTCTTTGCCCTTCTCTGGAGTATTCTCACAGGTGTTCTTCCTGTAATGCCTGTTTTAAGAAAGAGTATTCTTTTATCCCTGTCCTCACTTCTAGATGTTCAATATTTAGTGCCAATGTAATGAACATCATAAGTTACTGACTGCAGTCAGCTATGGTGCTGGAAAGCTTGGCTAAGGTTTGTCTCCTGAGGACTTTGACTGACCACTCTCCTAGCACTAACAAATGGTGGCATATTTTTTTGATTGGGATTTATGTCCTTGTGGGGGCTGATCTAAGAACAGCAAATTCATTTTTAACAAGTGACCTAAGCCACTTGAATTCAGTCCTCCAGAAAATGAAATATCAGTGTTAAATTACGCCAGATTTTAATCAATAAGGCAGGTTCTCATAGACTGACTAGTGATCAAAACCTAATTAGTCTGTTTAGTGAGCCTAGCATGTTCCATTGTGCTTGCTAACTCAAGAAATTTTATCTCAGAAATTATACACTCCTGCACCATGCCTTATGAACACAGTACTACTGTAGTTTGGGTAACCATTCTCACTAGACTTTGCTTAATAGACCTTATATTTTATGTTTTCAATGAACAACTCATACCGGGTTGAGCCAAGGGCTTAATCACTCTTAATACAATAAAGCAGCACTTTAAAATATTATTAACCTCATCTGTCTAGATTTGGAACTAATAGACCATTGTGTGTGTATTGTCTTTATCCCTGCCAGTTATGTACATATTTATTAATCCACTCTTCCAGAGGAAAAATTTCTAAAGGAAAACCAACAGTAACCTTCAAGTGAGCGGGCACAGGTTAGAAGGGCACTAATTAAATGTCAGACTTGACAGATTGAAATTATGAAATTTAAAATCACCGTGGAGCTCTTTGTCATTGTCAAATTAGGAGTCAGTGTGATGAGGAGCACGGAAGTGAATGGTTTAATGGATTGAATGGGAATGTGGCTTAGCAGCAGCCTTTTCTTGAATTCAGATCAGCCTGTAGTTCAGATCAAAGGCTGCTAGTTCAATTTCACATTCAAAAAGAGTTGTAGCTTACCTGCATCAGTAATAGATGTGTGTATATGTATGTAGGTTTGAAAAAAAAAGAGGAAAAAAAATGAAGACAAATATGTTCCATGAGAAATAACTTTTGCACAGATGATTTATGTATTTAGATGAGAGTAGTAACATCATTTTTTCTATTATTTGGCTATGGGGTATTTAATAAGATTTAAAGTCAAAGTGTTCACGCAGTGCTCATTATTTGTTTTTGAAAGCAACTTTTCTCTTTAGCAAAGTGGAAAACAGAGAATATTTAGTGCTGGATAGGTTATATTAAAGGAAACAAGATTAAATTTAAGTCATTGGGCCACATTCTGACAGTAACTTCTGATATACCTTTGGAAGAATGCTACTGACTTCAACAAAGTTTGCACCAGTAGACATGGATGACATTGAATAAAATGAAAAATTATGGATTAAAAGGTTGTTTACATGTAAGTTTGCTTTATGAGGAAATACACTTAAATGTTTGATATTGTTAAAAGATTCATTTGCACACGCACATACATACACAGAGATGTACATGCCTAAATATTAAGACATATATAAAAAGTATATGCAATGTCTTTTGGAAATCAATTGTAGAAAATCTAATTATCTGACTCCTGTAAATTACATCTGTAAAGTATGAAATTAAAATATTTCCCTTTCTTAAGCCATTACTTGTATGTTTGCAAATTTTCTAAACCCCTGACATTCTGTCTTTAAAAAATAAAAAAAATTATTACATTGCCATTCCAAAAATCTTCTAATAAAGGATCTCTTCATTCATAGTTTTGAACGATAAAGGAGATGCTATACAACAGTGACTGAAATCAATACGATAGGATTTTAGACAGAATTTGGTAGTTATTTAAACCAAGGGGAAGTCTTTTAAACCATTGGGAATCTTTCTATTGAATTCAAAAGATGTTGGATCAAAGCTGAATTCTTTAATCAATATATCTAAATTTACATTATAAAAAGCATCAATAAAAATGTCAAGCCATTCATCGCATTCATAATGCTTGAGGTTTTTCTCGAGACAAGTGATATGTTATGACAAAATCATACCACGTAAATCTTGTCCCATGCTCTGGTTTCATCCAGGCACTGTTTAAGACATCTGACAGAACTGGCATCTTCAATTCAAACATTAATTTGGTGTGAGATGTCTTTAGCATACTGTAAACCCCACAATCAAGGTATCTACCTTCCACCCTAACGTGCATGTGCACTGGACAGGAAGTCAAGACTGAATGTGAGCCTGCAACAGCATTTCTAGGGACTACTGCTCAGTACCTTCATGTGAGATAACTCAAATGCAATCCTAGCAGACCTCAGATAAGTCACTAATCTGTCATGATCGCTGACACCCCAGGAAGACACAACAGTTCTTCAGCCATCACTTTGAGAAAATTTCCCTAATTCCCAAACTTTAGCCAGCTTTCTAACATTTCCTGACCATGGTCAACGAGATGAGAGGGACCACATCATAATCTTTCAACAACCTTGACAAAAAGAGGACTGTAGAACAATTATGCAGCATCAAGAAAGTATTTCTTGTAAAAAAAGAGGCATTGACTAGTGCCATCAACAACAAAATGAGATTCACTACATATTTCACCTACTACAGTGACATTACTCTAAAGAAGATATTCTGGAAAAAAAATGTCCAGAAAAAATTTTCCAGAAGATATTCTGGGAAAAAAATGTCTAACACCTCACCAAACATCAAAGGACTAAAATTAATGGAGAAAAAAAGTACATGTAACCTATTTTTCCCATCCTGCATTTACAGAAGCCAGATGAACCAAACACACTGATTTCTAACTACAATGCAACCAGAAACTCCTAGAAAAGGGGAGGGAAAATAATTTAGGTTAACCTCTCCTTAGTCTGAAGAACGGCTAGTGGATTTCGTGGATGATATCAGAGGCCAAAAATAGTGCTATGATTTAATACTAAAAAGAACTATAAACTAAACTCTACAAAACAAAATCAAATTAAAAGATACAAAACTAAACTAGAATCTCTGTGGAGCATCTAGTAGATTTCCTTGTATGACTTCTGCCATTGACTCTTAAATTATATACTCTTGCAGTTGCAAGTCATTTGCAAACAAAGGTGTTGAATGAGGAAGAAGGCACTAAGCATAAGCACCCAAGAGGAACACTTTCAAAGCAAGAGATAGATAGCTGCTATAAAACCATATTCCAGTGATTTATCTCATGAACAAGAAACTCCATGGGGGGGTTTATGTAAGTATTCTAGTCTTTTTAACCATCTGAGTTAACTCATGTGAACAGTTTTTGCTAGACTTATCAAAGGATATTGAATTTGTTCTATAAAACATTAGTCAGCATGATCACTTTTTGACATGGGAACAAGTATGGCATGAATGAAAGAACAAAGAAGAAAGCATAAAACTGAGAAGTCACTTGGTTCTGACAGGTGTTCTACTAATTGCTCTCAGTAAACTAGCAAATACTTGTGTTTCTGAATAAGTTAATAATAATTGTCAGTATTGGCCATTAATTGCCCAGTAGCCACTGAATATCTAACACTTTAAACTTCGATATGAATTTCTTCTCTTGTAAGAAATGGGTTCAAGTTCTGCAAAGAAAGCGAATACTTCCACATTTAAATACATTTATATCCACATGAAGTTAATAAAAAATACCAGTCATTCTAAAGAGGTTATGATACCAAATAAGTGACATTTATTAAAGGCCTTTTCCTCATTTTTCTCTTTTATGAACACTTCCTAAATTATTTAAAAAATGCCAGTGATTCCTCTTGAGTTCAAAACTTTCATTTGCCAGAGTCATGCATTATTTATCCATTCCGAAATATCACAGTGACATACATTTCCAGTACAATATCTTATCAAGGGATGCAAGTCACTTAGAAGACAAAACCTTTAGTGCTGCTGTGTGTTGGCCTTATTTTAAAAGGGGCTGACAAACCCCTCTCTGAGAAAAACCATCTGTTTGGTAAGGTGGTTCTCATCTGTCAGGTGAGAACAGCTCCATACTGATAGACCTCAGCAAGGAGCTCAGAGAAGATGCAGGTGGCCACAGCCAGCACAGGAGACAACTGCACAGTGACTGCTTCTGTGGGACAGTCCAGTGAATTGTCTGTTTCTCTGGAGCTCCCCTAGGAAGGACCAGGCTTTTACACGGTCCTTTCTCAGACCCATGGCCAAGGAGGGTTTGTGTCAGCACCTGTTAAGCTACTGTACTGGGCGGTGCAGGCACACCCAGGTAGATCAGACTGAGGCCACTCTTGCTGTGTACCATGTTCTGCACCTTTGTTTTGAAAATATTGGCAATTCTGTGTAGCATTAACCCTTCTTTTTCTTTAAGGATTTCCTCCTTACATCCCAGATTCCTGCATTAGAATCCCTTTTTTCTCTTACCAGTCCTCAGATTTAGGGGTGAAAGGATGAACACTGCTCTTTCTTGTTGGGTTTGCTTGGTCACTTGAGAATTGCACGAAGTCATCTCTCCGTACAAACATCATCTGTAATACTACCTGACACAACAGTGTTGGGCTAAGGAAGCAGTACAGAAGACCTATAAAAATACTCTAAATGGCTGACCACCAGGTTATTAACCCAACCAAGTTCCTTTAGGTGGTTAGAAGGAGAAAAGTGCTACAGAAGAGGCATCCAAAGTGCAAAAATAAACCAAATAAAGGTAGGGTTTTTTAAAGAAAATTAGTTCCAAAAATATATATGTCCATTACCTGTGACTGCCACAAAAATTCTTGGGGTGGATAGTGAACGGTGATGCACAAAGATATAAAGCAGGTCTACAAACTAGTTTTTTGTTGGATCACAAAAAGAGGGACAACCTGTAGCACTTGAGCAACACACAGCTCATGAGCTATTCAGGTTCAATGCTCAGTCTGGATGATACTACACAGCCAACAGCAATGTTTTGCTGACATGAAGGCTTCTAGGTATCTGATATTCAAGCAGTGAGAACAAGTGAGCCTTGAGAGCCATACGCAAATTTACTTTGTTCTGCAATGGAGCAGCAGGGACGCATAGGGAGACACTCTCTTTTTTTTTTTCCTGGGAGCTATCAAGGAAATCAGGAGGTAACTAGTACCTGATCTAGTGACTGTTAAACATGTGAAGGTTTTGGAAGGAAAACTGTAGGATCACCTAAATGGTATTCTTGCAGGTGGCAATAGTGCCATGTAAAGCAGTGGCTCTAATTGCATGAAGGAGAGTTCACTAATTTAATTCAGAAGTTTCAAAAGTTCTGTTCAGGACTGAGGTGTGCTGATGGCCACACATCTCTGCCCATCCTGAAGGTTGTTAGCACTTCCCTCCCTCATTCACTGTAGGCGAGGTCGATCAGACTGACCAGCTTAAATGGTGTAACTGTTCAAGCAAACACAACCTGCACGAAAATGGGGATGTTTACATTAATTCCTCCTTGGCAGAAGCTGTTCTACAGAAAAACAGTTACAAGGACTAACAGATAGTAACATCCAGCATTGCTGGACCCAAAAGAGGACGCTTGCCCAAATAAAAACGTAAGGCCAGAAGCAAACACCTGGGTCACCAAGACTGTCCCCTGAGATCTCGGGCAGTGCATTGTATAATCTCTTGCATATATGTATTGGGCCCTTCCCACTCCCAACAGAAGGCTGTTCCTGAAATTAAATGTTTGGTGATAATGTGTGTAAGTGCTGAACAATCAGATACTAAAAATGGTCATTTAAGAGTCTGTATTAAATGATGATGATGAAGAGGTCAAGTAAGATTTGTTATTGTGATTTTTAAACTGTCATTCAGATGGTTTCTAATTTAGGACAGAAGTGATTGAATCGGAAATCATCCATAAATTTAAAATAATTACTCTTGCTATGATACAAAAATTTAGCAGCAGATTGCTGTAAACCCTTGAAGATCAAAGAGGTAGAGATAAGGCCACAAAAAACAATATGTAAATTTGTAATCGTATATCCTTAAGGAGCTATATATCACTACAGAGAAAAAGACATTGCTCACCAAAATTAATCAGACAGCATTAGTTCTAGTACTGTAGTTGCTAATGCAGTTTAATCTGTATAGCTATACTTCTGGTTATGAGGCACAATATTTTTCACTTTTTTAGAGGCCAATTTGCTAATACAGGATTTAATGAAGACTACATATTAAACCAAACAAGGTGGATCAGGTCCCCACTGAAGGTCAGTGGTGTCTGATAAAATTTCTTACACTAGCAAAGGAAGTAGAAGTAGCTTAACTGTCTTCCAAAGCTTACAAATACAAGATAGTATTTTCCAAGCAGTGCCAAACAACCTTGGAGCTTAAAACCTGATTATGTTAGTGTGTCTGTCTTTTTTTGGAGGAAGGGAAATAAAAAGTGCAGGAATTAATACCTTACTAATATTACTTTAGAAATCTAAACATTTTTTAAAATGTTAATGTATTGTCAATGCAATTCCACACCTTGAATATCAGAAAAAATGCAAAAAATATGTCAAAATGACTCAACAACACAAGAAATGTGTGTGCAGTCCATCCTCTGAATCTCATATTATACACCAAACATGAGACCCATTATATCCATCTATCATTCCCATAAATTAAGAATTGATAGTTCATCTGAAAAATGAATTGCAATTTCAGTCTGGATCCCAAGGTTCAAATGTGCAAAAAAAAAAGTAGCCAGACTTACTAACAGACTTAGTAGAGTCTCATGAATCACATTGGCTAAGTGATGACTGTAAGGAATCATATATTATTTTTATCCATCTATTCATCTGCTCTGTGCATAAATAAAGCAGGTACTCTCTTTAAATAGGTCTCTTTGTAGACTAGTATTTTCCAGACTCTCTAAACAAAAATCAACGAGAAAAGGTAAGTATGAAAATAACACCATCTTTATTTATGTGCTTCCCTAACAAAATTATAAAACACTGTAAAAATCCACAAAGCGGCATGAAAAGATTTATTCTCAGTTCTTTGAAACTGATAGGATGTTTGGCCACTATTTTCAGTGAAAACAAGCCAGGACATCTTCTTATATTGAGTCTGATCCTTATAATTACTGTTTTTTTAATTCCTACCTGGATCTAACTATACTATTTCAAGCAGATAGAAATTTTGTGTCTTCATTAATAAAACATAGAAACACAGATGATACAGGTTTCATCTACTCTTAGATACATCAATTTAGTCATCTAAAATTTAGATTAATACTACAAACTAGTTATCTGGGTTCCAGCTATACTGAATGGAAAAAGCAGAACTTCTGAACATGCTTCTTGCCACCTATTTCAGAAAGGAAGGGTTGTTCCTGCCTCTAGGTGCCTCCTTCAGATCTCATGTCCCAGTGCAGCCAGGCATGCAGGTAAGGCAAGAGTTACCTCCTTGGGAAGTCACAATGGGCTGATATGAGATGCCTTGCCTTGGGAATAAACAGCAGATGAGTGAGAAGAGAATGATGGAGCACTGGCCCCCGCAAGGTGCTGATCAAGGTGGCAAGGTGGCCAACACACAGCAGAGAGGGAGATCAAGTATGGGAAGAGACACATGCCTGTGCTACAGGTGCTCCCAGGGTGCTCCTGGGCTAAGCGTGAGCTTTGCCTGAATGAAGAGCTGGTCTGCAAAAATAGTAACTGTATAGCTTCAGGCTATAGACACTTTTAAGGGTCCACCTACAGTTCATCATATATGAGCTCCTTTTACAGAATAAATGGATCTTCAGGCTTAGATTCAGCTCCCTAATCATAGGTAGGTAACTCTCCTGGAGTATCAAGACAGATAGATATAAGATAGGAATATGTGGTAGTTATGGCCTTCTGGACCAGCAGGTAGAGGTCAGCTGGGGTAAACTAGGAAATCCCATCTACCACTGGATACTTGTTTGTGGGCAGCTGAACCAAATGCTAGAGCTTCATTAGTTGAAATAGGCACTTAGGTACCTCTCTCCCATGTAGACACCAATGTGTGAAGACATCTTCATCTGTGCTCTGAACTTCACTCTAATGGCCCCAGGTCCACCAGCCCTGTGCAGATCTCTTGTGTAACCTCAGGCACCTCAAAAACCCCTGGATGCCTGTGTGTGGACAACTGAACACAGCCTTCTGTGTCTGGTTGCAGAGACCCTCTCCCAGGTGTATTGGTAAGGTGCGAGGCACATCTCTGGAACTGAGGAGCTTAGCAGCAGCACCGACTACATTGGCATAATGCTCCTGTTTGAGATACTTGTATTGCCAGCACTTTGCAAAATGTAATTATATCATATCCATCTGCTTTAGCACAGAATCAGGGGACCACTACTGTGCTGTGAAGGACAGTCTTACATCTTTAATCTTCCTGCGATGTTGGTGCTAAGTGACCTATCTTCTAATCAAGGGTGCAATGATACTGCATTTCACACATAAAACCTGAGTGTACAATTTCATTCAACTGGCTTTAATTTGAAATATGGGCATTAGCAGCTGTACAATTTGTGACAGACTGATCATTTTTATGATGTGTCTGTTGGTATGGCCAATATTTTCTCTCTTCATCACCTGCACTTAAATCTTCCTTGCCTTTGGATGCTGTGCATGTGCAATGTGTAATAAAGAAACTGAATTACCTCTCACCTCTGGAGAAGGTGACCCCGCCGAATCAGCATGGTGGCTATCGGCAGGCAGTACACATCATTTGCATTGTGGTTGCTTGCACCCTGCTTGACCTACGTATGAATACTGCAGTACACCTAATCCCTATTGCTTGCCCAAACAACTCCGATATAAAAAAGTATGATAATTGCTGCTGCTATCTGTCACAGGCATAGCACCACACTATAGAATCCACTTGTGCAAAATGGTGCTCAGCTGGTAAGAAAATTAAAGAGTTAATAAATTCAGACCCATTATTTTTCACTAACTGAACATGTAGGAAATAAAGGAGAGGTTTTCTTTTGGTGATAAATTAGCTCCCACCTTCCTTTTGTTTGTTATTACAGTCATGGTTCAAAGCCCTCTACAAAAACAAGGTTCCACTTTATTATAGGACAGTCAGGTTCAGTGCACAGCTTGCAATAAAGAAATTAGCAAACCAGAAGCTGCAATTCTGTAGAAACACTCAAAAACGAAGAGGATTTAAAGTGACAAGATCCAATTAAATTTAATTACCCAAGCTGTATTTTCATTTTAACTGACACTTTTTATTAAGGAGCCACATGCACTAAAGCTAGAAACCTGGGCCAAATTGCATCCCAGTAATACAGTTATCTTATGCAAAATTCTGAGTATCTAATTTTCTAAAATGAAATTAGAGACATGGGGTTTGTAAAAGGTTCTCTTTGTCTGATACTATAAGATGCTGTTTGCAATGTACCTACACTACTGTATATCTATGCGACAGTAGCACCTGATGTAACTAATAAAACTTATTATTGGGAAAGAGTCTTAGCACACCTTTATTATTTTTTAATATGGAAGTATTCAGTATAAGTCAGGGAGACTTAACAACTGCAAGTCTAAAACTCCTGAAAACTAAAACATAAAGTCTTTATGACTTTGACATGAGAAAGTTATTTATGCACCTTTGACTTTTAGGCTTAAGCATTCACATAAAGCTGGACCAGATGATTATCTTAACTTCATCTTATTTGTCACTATGGCAGCAAAGAAGGGTTGCAGAGAACCCACTAGGAGACTTACACTTCACAGTTCTTTCCATGCCTCTGGTTTTAAACAATATATAGCTAAAAATTTGAAACGAAAAAATTGAAAGGCAGCAGATGAATGATTAAACAACTGATAAGAAAATGGGAGAATGGAGACATTTGTTTAAGTAAGGTCAAGCCAGTGGGAACAGCCTAGCACGGATGAGGCTTGAAGAAATATATGAGGTTGCACAGTCATCCTTCCTTCCCAAGGGCTGAGAAGGATGTGCCAATGCCTTTGGTGGCTGGAGTGGAGCTGTCGCTGATGCCGGCGCTGCAGACCCCACATCATGCCCACTGGCAACCCTCCCCAATGGTAGGATTAGCACTCCTCCAGAAGCAGGAGGAAAAGCGGGTGCACACTCTCCCTCCTCCATGGCAGGGACCTGCACTGCTGTGCCTCACCTCCCAGCCATCCCATACAGCCCCTCAGGCTAGTGGAGGGCACAAGCGCCTCTCCGGCCGAGAGCAGCAAAGGGCTGAAGGGCTCTCCAAGGGGGAGCCACCACCAGGACCAGCCCACATTCCTTGTTCTTTCACCAGGAGGAGAGGAGGGATGCTGGGGAGCCAGGCTTCAGAGGGAAAGTGCTTCCCCACACGGACCGTGTCCCTTACAGGTATGCACAACAGCATTACCACAACCATTACCACAAACTGCATTCATGAAGGTGAAGCTGGCTTCCTTTGCTGTTAAGTACTGCTGCTAAACTTCTCATGTTTCTAAGCAGAAGAGGGCTGTAGCTACAGAGTCTCTGTTTTTGTATGGGGCAAGGGGAGAGGAAGAGACTGGAATAGAGTCTCAATCTCTTTTATACGTAAAGAGTGAAAATAAAGGATACAATTACCTCGTGGTAGTGAATTTGGAGCCAAAAAATTATCTGTGAAGTATTTTGAGAATGGAATGAGGTGTAGCCGTGGTCAGATGATTCTCCATGCAAAGTTTCAGTTTATATCATTCCACTTTATAATTTTTGAGCTAAATTTCCTGTGAAAACAGTAAAGGGTGTGGGTGTTAACATCTACGAGAGCAAACAAATTGATGGGCAGTACTTTAGCCCTTTTTTCTTCCCACATTAGGACCAGAAGAGTACAGCTATCACAAGAGCTAGCTTATTTAATAACACATTTCAAAAACAAAAATATTGCCACACACACCCTTACTCCCAAACTGAATAGCTTCTTTGCATATAAGTGCATCACAGGGCTTAGAAGGCAAACGCTCTGTAGCATCACTTTCATCTGGGAGAGGATCCCTGGCTAATCGCATGCCCGTGTGCACAATAACCAAAAAACCTGGTGGTGAAGCAGTTTATTATGGGGAGAACTCATGGTCTGTTACAGAAAATTATGTTCAGTGAGGGAGACTGGACCAAAGGAATAAATGGGGTCATAAAGCAAACAAACCACAATTTTCATGAGATACTATGACGTATTCCCACACTGGAATTTTGAAAGCTGGAGAGGGACTGTTTATAGGGACATGTAGTGATAGAACAAGGAGTAATGGGTTTAAACTGAAGGAAGGTAGATTTAGATTAGATATTAGGAAGAAATTCTTCCCTGTGAGGGAGATGAGGCACTGGAACAGGTTGCCCAGAGAAGCTATGGATGACCCATCCCTGGAAGAGTTCAAGGCCAGGTTGGATGGGGCTTTGGGCACCCTGGTCTGGTGGAGGGTGTCCCTGCCCATGGCAGGGGGGTTGGAACCACATGATCTTTAAGGTCCCTTCCAATCCAAACCATCCTATTATACTACGATTCTATGATAAGTTTGGTTTTCCTTGGAGGAAAACAAAAAAAATTCCCAGTACTGATACATTCCAAACCTAGGTGTACTCACAGCTAACTTAATGAATACTTTATCTCTCAGTAGTAGAAGTACGGCGATGGTATGGTCAGAAAGTATTCATCAAAGAGCCATTGGGCTCACACAGCTAAGTTAGGCCAGTTCCTGCAGCTAATAGCACCCAAGGGGACCATATGATTAGCATCCTTTCTGGTTATCTCTGACCTATCCTGAACAGCTGTTATATACTCCCAAGGACAGTCTATAGAAAAAGTCCAGAGAAAGTCTCAAACTTGCCTCCAGATTCGTATCATGACTCCTTGCTAGATCCAACACCAAACCCCAAAACCATCATAGACATACATCAAAGTTCCTGTGTCAAACAGATTCTTTCCATTCCTTATTTCATCGCTAACTTAATGAGGGAAGAAACCGTTTTAAGCAGAATGCAAACAGATCACTATAAACCAAACTTTTTTAAAAGGGCAATTTGTGAGGCTCCGATAGCAAATGAATGTCCCAAACATTCGTCTTGACACAAGCAGGGATGGACTGATAATGAGAGAATGGGGCACACATCTGTCTTGACCCAGGACAGAGCCTGCAGGAGGCAGGATACCATCTTGAGAACCCCTTCTCCTCTCCCTGAAACACGCTGATAAAGCCCATCTACCTCNCCTATGGGCCGGGCACTTCGGGTTATAAAAAGGGGGAAACACGAGCTTTTGGTGCGCGCCCGCCACCTGAGGACCACACTACAAGCAGAGAAGACCGCCGCTGGACCCAGGATTGGTGATATTTCTTATCTTTCTTTCTCTCTCTTTCCTTTTCTCTCTTTCCTTTTCTCTCTCTCTTTGTCTCTAACTTCATTTTCAGCACACTAAGGTAATCTCGTCACAAGTTTTGCTAAGCCGTTGTCTCTCGTGATTTTCACTGAGTTTTAACTGTTGTTATAACTTTTGCTAAGCCTTTATCTTTTGTAGTTCTGATGAGTCTTTAGTAAATTTGTAGGTTTTTTTTAACCTCTAGAGTAATTGTCATTACTCCTGATTACCACACAGAGAATTAAAAATTACCTCTCCCTTACACCCACCGAGTGGGACGGGACACAAGTTGAAGGAAGGAAAGAACATACATATGCAAGATGGAAAGAGATACTTTATCCCAAGAACCAGGACTCCCTAATGGGGTAACACCAGTTCATACATGGTTATGAGCTGTATGTGGATGAACTGACTTTTGCCCCGTGCCCACCTTTGTATGACCCTTAGCTTCTATGAGACACATCTCCACAGCTCACCATGGGACAGCTGGGCAACGAGGCAGAGGTCTTCACCTTCCTGGTGAAAATGCACTTTCATTCAGCCTTGAATCACGACCAAAACATGGTTGGCCGGGTGCTGATTTGTATCACTTGCTATGAACAAGATTGCCTAACTGAAACCCTTTGAAGCCCAGTCCTACTCTTGCTCATCATGGCATCAATGGGTGTCAGGGGTGTCAGCTTCATACTCAGAAAACAATCAAGAGAAGTAGAATCTGGTTAACATCCTCGATGAGTAACTGAAAAATCTTTTGCTTTTCTACTAGCCTTTCCTAAAAAGCAGCAATCTTGAAAAAACAAATTGTCTTCCCTTGTATAAGGCAGTAATTTTTCTAACCTTTTCTAATTTTTCTGTCATTTCTGTCACTTGTGATATTTTTCCACCTTCAAATATTCATTAAATATGAACATTACAGGACATACAGAATAACGAAAGAGCTTCTTACTCTTCCAGCTGAGGGATATTTAGTGATGTGATAAATCAGTTTAACCAAGATATCAAACATCAAGCAGACTATCAGAATAAAAGGGCAAGCTATTATACAAGTCATACGCATATTAATTTTGTAATTTCCAATTACCTGCTCAAAGACAGCTTATATCTTTATTACCATTCAAAAATAATTAATTAAAATTCATACATTTAAGAACAATAGCACAAGAAAAAATCCAAATTCAGCCCATAGCCACATATTTGTTTGGAAGAATGAATGACTGAAGGGGAAAAGCCCACCCAGCATCCAGTCGCACACATACTGTGAATGGCTCTAAAGCGCCTTTCGTGTGAGCAAACAAATCGTGTAATTCTATCGTGTGCTGATTCAAAAATAAATGCTGAGCAGACTCAGTTGGCTCTACCTGGCTGTGGAGGGTGTCTCGTTTCTAGCGCCAGGGAGACTTAACAGGTTTGTAGTCATTTCCACACTAGTCTGTAGAAACAACTGCAGAAGTCTATGGAAGGTATTCATTAAAATTGGAAATGTAGGAAACGGCTTCTCTTGGCTGCATGAAAATATGTCATCCACCTGGTTGGTGAGTTTTGCTCAGAGGTTCTAAGTTACATCAGTCTTCAGATTTTAGGTCAGGAGAAGATTTCCCTAAGATCCAGATTGTCTGTGCTTGCTGGATGGCTCTTCATTCTTTCTGGGATCATCTAGGAGAATTTTTTAACATGCCCCAAGTCATCATGGGATTTGATGAGGCTCTTGATCTCTCCTGCTCTCTTCCTATGACACACTTTTTTGTGAGGCTTCATCTTTTCTTATGGGTCTAGGTCTGCACTGACATACTGAAAGTGACATCAAAATCAAAGCAGCTATTCATGTCTCACGTTGGGTCTCATGTTTCAAACACGGAAGAAGGCAGTTCATTTTTCCTATTGTTTGTGTTCTACATCTTCTATAGGATTTTAGTCTCCATGGTGGTCACCTTGAAGTCCACAAATTTTACTGCATACATATATGCCTGCATACATGTATACCTATTAAATCAATCAGAATGGAAGCAATACACATAGTTAAAATTGTGACTAAAGAATGCTGGAAGTAGATCTAAATAAATGCCAACACTTCATCAAGCAAAGCAGGAGTGGGAGAAAATCCAGAGATCCCATTTGTTTGCCTGGTTAATCTGTATTGTTATGCTCTGTCCTCCTTTTGTACCCCCCTCTCCCCCCACCCTTTTGTACTAATCTTCCCTACATCTGCTGCCAGCTAGGCCAAGCTCAAACAGCGGTGTCAATTCGAGGGTCAGGAAGGTCAGCAGTGACACCCGATTTAAGTGTTATTCACTCTGATGCTGTGACGAGACAGATACAGCGTGGCCTGACTAAAGTGATGTATGTTAAATTTGTTGCAAATTACTGGCGTGATGGATCTATTGATGACCCATTGCAGCTGTCAGGATGTCTCTATCAGTCTCTCAGTTACGCTTTCTCCTGCTGCTCGACCCCATCCCCCTCTGCCTGCTCCCATCAAGCACATGGTGGCTTTATAGTCCCCGAGAAACTCAAGGTGCAAAGCACAGCGAAACAAAGCAGCAACGTCTGCTGTGAACCTGAAGAGCACTGGAAGTCATCTCCAGAGGTGTAAAGGTTTGGCGGTTTGTAGCCTTCAGTCACTGTTCAAGTTCACGTATTCTTGACACCTATAGAAAACTAATTGTTAGTAATAGGTTTTCAAGCTAACTCTTGTCTTCATCCAAAATAGTGGAAGCCTTATTATTTGAACTCTTGATTGAAGTATCTTACTCATCTGAGACACTCTTTGAAGGGGGACAAGGCCTCTTTTTAGCTTTTTCTCTCAAGTAGAACAGAGAGATAACTAATCCAGATTCTCCACTTCAGAAACTGGGAGAGCAGGAAAAGGCAGACAGAGACTGCCCAGGATGTTGCCTTCCTACTGCTCCCTCCCCTTCAGAGCAAAGTCATATCCAGCTTCTCTGGCAAGTGGCACTATAGCCATGGGAGGGAAGGGCCCCTTTAGAGCAGGTCCCTCAAAGAATCACAGCTTGCCTGCTGCCCATGGCAGCTGACAGTATCCCCTTCATGCCCGTGGGAAGCAAGGTGCGTGTGGGAAGCCAGGTCTAACGTGTCTTTGCGATGTTGCGAGGCTGGAGCTTGGGAGAGGCATGGAAGCCCAATTTAGTGAAACGGAGTGAAAGAGATGCAGACCAAATCCTTTCAAGTATCACAGGTCATTTCTACTTTCAAACCAATGTCCCTGCTAGGAGTGCTTGTTCCTGGGCAGGTGCAATAGTAATTACAGAAGTACAGCTCTTCTACAGATAGAGGAAGCCCCTAGTCATGATGATAAATTATATCCCATTCCATAATTACATTTAAGGAGCATCTTATGCAAATTTCTTCTGTTTAAAGCATTTGATTTGTTTGTTTGTTTGTTTGCATTAACTCTATTGTAGCTCTGAGGCTTCCTACGTTAGTCTTGTTCTTGCTTCTAATCATCGTTACTTCCTGCTGCTGCACTCTTTTTTTTCTCATTCTGACCCACGGATTGTCACCTCTTTGGTCTAGCATGGCAAAGTTATTTTTAATAACTGTTAATTTCTCCACAAGCAAAGGGAAAGCACAACTCAGTCGCAGTCCCTGCATTCTCAACAATTAGCATTGGTGCTTCTGCTCACCTATTTTGTTGCACTATGCTAAATACCAGCCAGCAAACAGGGGCACGCAGGGCTGGTGAAGTGCAGGGCCCTAACTGGAGAGACTAAAGATAGTGTGGAAAAGGATGTCTGAGAATCTAAAGGTGTTTTCAAGAAAAAACAGTGGGCCTTCAGCAATTCAAATATGTTGATAGAAGTAAAAAGAATTTTGCCTAGCTACATGTGTATTGAATTGAGCCCCAAAACTAGTATGAAATTTGTACTTAAATGTGATATGCAGAGCTTGAGGTTAACCTTAAAACATCTTACAGCATTATAAATCATTCTACGTGATGTACAGATCTACCTCTCCTTCACCACAAATAGCCACACAATGGTCACGTGGATGGTCCAGTGCTGGAACAAGACAGTTCATCTCAGCTCATACTCTAGGATCCACCAGGTGATGCTGAGAAAGAAGAGATAGGAAAAGTACAAGAAAATTTTGAAAAGTCTCTTTCTCTGGAGATATTCAAGAACCATCTAGACGCAATCCTGTGCAATGTGCTCTAGGTAATCCTGCTGTAACAGGGGGTTTGGACTAGATGATCTCCAGAGGTTCCTTCCAACCCCTATGCATCTGTGTACCCGTGTCAATCTCCGGTGGAAAATAAACATAATTACAGCTGTTGGCAAAAAGCCACCAGCATAGGATCATTTTGAGACTCTGTCTTAACAACAGGCTTTCAAATCTCAGCACTATACTATACTAATTCAGTATTTATCTGAACTCTACCTCATCTTGAAACCTGACAACATAAGGGCCATGGACCTCCTCAACTGGACTACAGCAAAGTGCTGTAACTCAGCATGCAGGAGGGAGGAAACACTGGCTGACAGTCAACACTGCACCACATCTTATGAGCAAGACTGGTAACCATGGTTATATTGTCCTGTGCTCTATGTTTTCCAAGGGGTTTAATTACATTACCATCATCAAAGAATTTGTCCTTAACCATAAGTCTCTTGGTGACACTGGCCAAGGAGATTAAAATATAGCTTTACATTGTAGGGTAAGGGAGCGCTCTGCACCACTCACTACCACTTGTTGGCACATTCTCAGCAGCCATCCCAATTCTGAGGAATAATATCTTTTGGGAACTAAACATCACAGCAAAGCTCATCACCTTCCACTCCAAGGGCAACAGACATTGTGGTTGGTTGACCCTGGCTGGAGGCCAGGTGCTGTTCTTTCACTCCCCTCCTCAGCTGGACAGAGGAGAGAAAATATAACGAAAGGCTCGTGGGTTAGGGTAAGGACAGGGAGAGATCACTCACCAATTATCGTCACGGGCAAAACAGACTTGAGTTGGGAAAATTAGTTTAATTTATTACCAATAAAATCAGAGTAGGATAATAAGAAATACAACCAAATCTTAAAAACATCCTCCTCCCCACCACCCCTCCTTTCTTCTGGGGCTCAACTTCACTTTGGATTTCTCTTCCTCCTACCCACCAGCAGCACAGGGGGACAGGGAATGGAAGTTGCGGTCACTTCATCATACGTTGTCTCTGCTGCTCCTTCCTCCTCAGGGCGAGGACTCCTCACACTCTGCCCCTGCCCCTGCTCCTCTCTCACAGGAGACTACTCCACAAACTTCTCCAACGTGAGTCCTTCCCACAGGCTGCAGTGTATCGTTAACTGCTCCAGCATGGGTCCCTTCCACAAGGCGCAGAACTCAGGAGCAGACTACTCCACCGTGAGTCCCCCATGGAGTCCCAAGCCCTGCCAGCAAACCTGCTCCAGTGTGGGCTCCTCTCTCCATGGGGCTACAGGTCCTGCCAGGAGCCTGCTCCAGCATGGGCTTCCCACGGGGTCACAGCCTCCTTCAGGTGTCTCCACCTGCTCTGGCATGGGGTCCTACATGGGCTGCAGGTGGAATCTTTACGCCACATCATGCCTCCTCCATAGGCTGCAGGGGACAGCCTGCCTCACCATGGTCTTCTGCACAGGCCACAGGAAAATCTCTGCTGTGGTACCTGGAGCACCTCCTGCCCCTTCTTCAGTGACCCAGGTGTCTGCAGAGCTGTTCTTCTCACATGCCCTCACTCCCCTTTTTGGCTCCAACTGCAGTCTTGCAGCTGGTAGTGGATCTATCAGACATGGAGGAAGCTTCTAGCAGCTTCTCACAGAAGCCACCTCTGTAGCCCCCTAGCTATAAAACCATTGCCATGCAAACCAAATACACACGTTTTTGTGGCATCATCTTTACCAACATAAACAAAGACACTTGTGTACGTACACATTTTTAAGTCTTTGAATAAACTTCTGAAAGACAGCACTCCTTTAGGGAAGATGATGTGAAAATAAAACAGATGACAGCCACATTGACTAATGTTACACTACAAATATGAAAAGATTTATCGCAGAGCTGGACAAATACACGTAAACTATTATTTTGTTGCTGTGAGAAATGGAGACCAGTCTAATGGATCTAGTATAGAAAAATGAAATACTTTACATGGACGTGAACCCCTTTCTCCTTACCCATGGATCCATTTCCAGTCCATTTCCATTTCCAGTGATAGAAACACTCAGGTTTGCTCTCTCTTGGCTGGAAAATGCATTCAGCATGTCCAGGGACACATGCACAGAACAGCCAGTATTCTTGTGATAAGGTGAATGATTTGGGATTGAGTCTATTCAGGCAAAGGCAGAAATTGAACCAGAAATCCCACTTCCTGGGAAGGTTCTGGCCACTAAGCAGTGGGGGGATGGTTGGACTAGATGATCCTTGAGGTCACTTCCAACCTTAATGATTCTATTCTATTCTATTCTATACTTTAAAAAGCTGTATTTCAAAAGAAAGTGTGACCTACCACTGCATTTTAAAAGCTGAATCTTGTATCAAATCCCTCAAGGGATTTAAATGAGAGAGAATGGTCCTTTCCTCTGCTTTGGTGAGGCTTGTGGACCAAAATGCTAACTGGTGTTGAAATCAAGATACAGAAGTAAAACCTTCAACACCCATGGAAACCATGGTCAAAAACCACAGTGTGTCTGATACAGAAGCACCAGCAGTTTTAGGGCAAAACCAGAGTGAAGCTGTGTGGGACAGTAATTTAGAAAGTAAATGCCTAGAGTTTGTTTGAATACTTTTGTGTATAACACTCAGTTTCTGAAAACTAACAAGATCAGAGCCTAAGGTGATATGACCTCAGACACTGAGTACATTTTTACTTCATGCAAAATTACAGTAATCCTAATAGTGTGGCATCTTTCTTTCTTTCATTCTTTCCTTCATACTTTCTTTCTCTCACTCTTTTGATCTTTCACACCTTAGCTCTTTCTTACTATTTCTTGTTCTTTTTCTCTTTATTTCTTCCTTTTTTTCCCTTCCCTTCCCTTCCCTTCCCTTCCCTTCCCTTCCCTTCCCTTCCCTTCTTTGGGTAGAGAAAAGATAGTTGCTGCAGCTTTTCATCCCAGCATAGGAAAGATACAAATATCTGTGGGACTGTAACCTAATAATACCAATCTTCTAATTTGCCTTGAAATGGACAGACCTTTAAGCGAGTAAACTTAAATGCAATGAAAAGAAACTCTGGAGTCAAAGAAATTATCTTCTTTATAAAGAATCAAAAGCAGGGAAAACTGTAACATCATGAGTTACTGCTTGCCATTCAGAAAGGAAGAAAAGCCTACCTTTTTTTTTTTTTTTTGCTAGATGCCATAACTTGGTCTATAAATCAAATACGGATATTTTATTGTATTAGTAAGTTTTTTATTATGTTATTATGTTGCTCATTGTATCAGAGAGCTCTGTTTCTCTAATATGGTTCAGAAGTCATCCAAATATGAAAGCAAACCCTGGCTAACATGATCTAAATTCTTTTAAGCTTATTATATTAGTGACATTTATGTCATGTTAGCACCCTTTTATATTACACTATTGAAAATAACCCATGAAAGTGCGATAAGAGAATTACATATTCAGTATGCACATTGTTAATAATGCTCATCAATTACTAGTTCGATAAACAACTTTTCTAGCAATAAAATGAGTAAAAATCACAATGTCATTTCAAACAGTTCGACTTGTTGCACTTATCATCTCCTCTAGAAGTCTACTGCAGGTAAACTCGTGAGACCAAATAATATGCCTAGAGGAGACTGAAGTACTCTGGGATGTAAAAGTGCTGACAACTGTCACTTGCCATCAGTAATCCAAGGGAATTTGGCATTTGAATGAAGACAGCTTTCAGCATAGCATTTCTTCCAAGTTGCAGGACTACATCTTGAGAGGTCCAGGTTAGACCTATTGACCACGTCTATGTATCTTTGACCATTAAGTACGTCTCTTGATGCCTGTACACTGGGGAATGTCCTCACTGTCCAGAGGAGCTGGTATGCACCCATGCCTACTGAACAGGGCTGCATAAAGAACAATTCTAAATTATGACCATTAAACCTTTCAAAAGTCTTTCCAAACAGCAATGCAATTATGATCAGATTAAAATCAATCATGAAATAATAATAGGTAATGAATAATATATCTTGATTACAGCTCATCTCAGGCCAATTATCACTAAAACAGATATAAACAAAGCAAGCCAGATGGTCTGGTAAAGAATGTCCATAAATATCCTAGCCACGCACCCTCTGGCATACAGTGCCAAGATCTGCTTCCCTTGTTCACAGCAGGGAGCACCTTTCTCAGGAAATAATCTTTCTAAACAGTTTGCTGAAACCAAAGTCCTTATTTGAAGGGTAAAGTACAGAATAAAGAGGAGTTATAAGAAATAAAGGTGGAATAAAATAGAAATGTAAATGCAGGTAGGTCCTGTGGAAGGGTGTCTCTCAGATATGAAAAGATCTGCACCGTGTCCTATCTTTGTGACTCTGATGCTAAGCAACCAAGATAAAATAAACTTCCCACAAGATGGCTTAGTAACAAACAAAAAATGATTGTCTATGAAACCACTCAAGCTATAATGAGACTAATCCAATGGGCAATGCTTTAAATTGCCAAGAAGTTTGGAATCTTTTTTCTTTGTCTTTCCTTGGGGCTTCTCCATGTGCTGCAACTTCTCTATGCATGGAGAGTATAGTTAGTATTTTCATTTGCTGCCTAAGTAGCAAATTACCCTGTAAACAGCCCACAAGAGCTGGTCTGTAATTGAATTGTAACTGTTGACTTTAGACATTTGGTATATTTGCTGCAAGAAGTAAATTTTCAAAACTTCATCTTGATGCAGTCAGACAAAATGAAAGGTAATATTCTTTATCTGCCACAGATTGCTGCAGATGAACTGCTTTCATATGAGCTTAAATAAGATTTAGTGTATTCTATCCTTCAGCTGGCCACAACTGAAAGTGATCAGGATCAATATAGCTGCCCCTGAATGCAGCCCGGTATTGTGCATTACAATAGAGGAAACGGCTGTATTCAAAATTTTCCTGTGTCAAATTAATTTCCATGTTATCCCCAAATTCAATTAGATGGGAACCCCGTGTAACTAAAAAAGTGTCCGACATCCCTTAGTGACAAATTACGGTGCTTAGTGTGCATATCAAGGTGAAGTGTTGAGCCTTGCTAATCTTCTCACTAATTCTCAATTACCGTAAAATGAAGCCATAAATCACACAGACAGGGGATCGATGGAAATGTTGTTTTCAGGGTGATTGGCAGCCTCCCCAAAGGTTTTCTGTAAGTTGGTTTAAGGTTACCATTCTCTAAGGGGAGGGATGAGGTAGTCTTGCTCAATCTCTATGATATAGGCCCACAGGCCTTTTGGGGATAGTGGGGAGGGACAGCACCAATTTCAGCCCATCAGACATCCAATTTTTCTCCTTTTCATACCTGCTGTAGTAAATGAGAAACAAATTAAATTTCACTCCACTATCTCCACAGAAACCATTTAAATTTTTCATGGAAACTAAATTGTCCCTAGACAAATAGCCCCCTGATTCTATGAAAATATACTGGAGCGCTGGGGACAGAAATAAATTTGTGTCACTCTGGATATGCCATTCTCTGTAATGTCATTCACTGCCGGCCAATAAATGAGTCCCTCCCGGAACACAATGGTAAAGCCTTGTGCTCTGGTGGATTTGCATTGTTCCCCCACTCTGGAGCAGTCTAATATTCTTCCTGTTATTAATTTGCAGCCTAGGTTTTACATTCATGAGGCCAAGATTGAAATGTAAATGAGGCACAAAATAAGTAGTCAGCAGTAGCCCTGGCCGAGCAGCCTGTGTCATAGACTCATGGACTTACATGAAAATAGTTATCACTCAGAGAGATTAGCAGCTCAGAACATCAATCACTGCTGCAAGGAAACAATGAATAAAATCGCCCCGACACGAGGAAGGAAATTACAAGAGCTTTAAAGTGGAAAGGGAATATGTAATACTGCTACCTGTTGTTGAAGCACTAAGATGGCTGTAATAAAAGAAGCTGGGCTCCTTCTCTTTCTCTCTCTCTCTCTCTCCCTCCCCTGTTCCTGTTGATCACTGATATTTAAATTGTGCCATTTTTGTCATCTCAATTTATCTGTTAAATGAGCTGCAGTTTCTTGGCTGGAGGTATATGATACTTCGCACTGCACTCAAATGAAGCCCACAGCTTTGAGTTTGAACCCACTTTAAGATGATGACACCCTATATATCACCCCATCTCTTGGAAAACAGGTATATAAGGACTGAGTCCTCAGATTTCAGGGAGGCTCAGATGAAGCTGGACTACAGATCAGGAGGCAAAGGTGGCTTTACTCTGCCGTTGTGGTTTCCTGCTTCTCAGGTGGTGCGGAAGTGGTGCAGCAAACAAGGCAAGTAGGGCAATCTCAGGCCAACCTTTCCTCAACAAACTCTGAGCAGCTCTAAGGAGCTCTCACCAACCACAACCCAGAGAAGATTCAGCTAATTCTCCTTTCTTTCAGCAGCAATAACCACCCTTATAATGAGCGGAAGCACCATGGAGTCACCTGCCAGGTCAAAGACACCCCAAATTTCTCCTGATGCCTGGGGAACTCCCAGAGGGATGTATCCACTGATCAGAGTGGCTGAGCTGACCTTGGTCCACAGCTTGTGCTCAGATAAATAATTTCTTAAAATGCACTAGCTCCTACTTCTAGCTAGTACAGCATGATTTCTACCTTGATATTAAATATATATACAGCATAGTGCTCCAAAGAAGTACATTTTCTGGACTAAATCTTTACTTGTAGAACTTTTTTTTTCTTGCGTGCTCTCTCTATTCAGCAAATGCAAAACCGTATTCCATTCACGACATATAATTTTGTCTTTATGAGGAAATGTGCCTGATGATCACAGCTGGACAACAAGAACACTTTGTTATCGTGTTCATTCTTCAGACAACAGAAATATAGCCATGTGTTTTACTAAAAATCTGCTAAATTCTGTTTAATTTCTCGCTCAAAAAATACACATTTTCAACCATAAAAGTAGCTTTAAAAGTGTATCTTACTAAGATAAATGCAAAGCAAAGTCAAAGGAAAACATTCTAATCCTTCCTACTCTGAAGCAACTTGTTACTGTGGTTGGTCATGAAAGTCACAGATGTACGTGCCTCTGCAGTGGGCAGTAGCTCAGACCTGTTTTCCCAGAGATGCTGAACTCCTCCTCATGTGTCTACCTCCAAAAATCTGTTTGCAGGGAAAATTATATATCAGGAAATGGTTCACTCTGGGTACACTTCCAGTTGCCATACAACTCGTAAGACTGTTCCACAAGGTATCAAATTTTAAACAGTTAAAAATATAATGTCCTCCTCTTGATGCAACTGGATTTGGGACTTAAGATAAATTATTTAAACCTTATTGCCTTAGATCACACATTCCATGTAACACCTTTCTTTTAGGATGTAAATTATTTTCATGCAAAATCTCAAACGACTCTGAAAACCCTACCAATTTTTAATACAGGGAAACTGAGTCTTAGAAAAGTGATGAGTTTTGCATGTGATCACACAGCCTGGCAATGACAGTAATATTAGAAACCAAATCCCCATTTTCTGTGCAAACCTCTAGATCATGCTGCCTTCAAAAATCAGCTTTCCATTCTATTCCTCATCAGAAAGAATAAGTTGATGTGTGTAAGACATTGAAGTAAGTCAGCAGAAAAATTCTGTGTGACTGCACAATATCATGAATATTTTCTATCATATGGACAATGGACATTTTGGTCAAATAATCTCTGCAGAATCAGGACTGAGATGCACAGAAGTATTAGCATATCAGAGCTATTGCATATCAGAGAAAGCAACACTTTCTTGAAAAGCTACTCTTTTCACAATAAAGATGCTACTCTTTTCATTGCAGGTTCATTTTTAAAAGCACAATACAGTCATATCATACAGAGTGAGTTTCGAACAATAACGTGTGGTAATGTGTCCAGTAACCTTTATTCTTTTTCTCTCTGCAGAAGTTCACTAAGGATAATGCACACAGCTAAGAAAAGGAATTTGAAATTTAAGAGAAGCAAAAAGCCAGCATAAAATCAGAGGTTCAACTGTGTATTAAAACATTCTTTTGAGAGGTCGAGAAATTGATCATAGATGAGCTAGCAGAAGATACTGAACCTTAAACTGCTTTTCTTTATTTCTTGCTTAAAAAGATAAAGTCAGACCCAACTTGTTACTGGAGCTTTAGAGCCCCGCAGCAGCATGCAATTTGTGACTAAGGAGCAGGAGCAGCACAACTCACTTACATGGTTCCTGCACCAGGCAGCAGCTTCTGCTCTCAAACCCCTCCTCTTTTCCTCGCATTGCCATTGTCTTCACTCTTAGTGTCTCAGAGTATCTTTTTAATTGCTTATCAAATGGATAGTTATTGTATCATAAAATCTTCAAAGCCATTTCCCAGTCCCATTCAGTTGTGGAGCTGAACTTTTATACAATGATATATCACAATGGATTATGCTAATAAGCTTGTTAATAGCTCTAGCGGTGTTAACTGAGCGCATTAAAACAAACTGATCCTTGCAATAGATTGGGAAATGTTTTATACAAGACATGTGATCTAAGAGCAGCTATGACAAGGCTAGTAAATAATAGCAGAAACTGGCATGACGAAAGAAATACTCACCTAAATTATTTATATGTTAATCAAAAATACAGTTGTTAAGCAATATCATTAGTTCATTACTAATTGGTTTATGGATTTGTGATGAATTACTTATTTGCATGCAAAGTAAACCCTCAGCCTTTTGTTCAACATTTCTAACCTTCAAATCTTTGCAGGTTTCTTCTCTGCAGCACTTTTCCTTCACGAAAATGATTACACCAGCTTGTCAGAGAAAGTAGATTTTCAAGGTAAATGCATAATTTTCTTCTGCAATGTATCCAATACATTATTGTCATATATTTTTTAAAAGTCATAATATATCAGCATTTCGTGCTTGAGAGATAAGCAATTAACACAATACAGTATATATTTCTCCTTAGCCTCCACCAAAAATCCTATGCTTTGAACATTTATTAGTAGAAGAGACAGCGATCTTGTTTCAATCATATATATCAAGTTGGGCCGTCAAGCACGTTACTGTGGGGAATGTTAAATTCCTTTTCACTTATGATTGGATTGGCTTGGATATAACCTAATGACTAAACACACCTCTGGATCTATTGTGGGACGTCCTAGATATGTGGGATGGTGATCTGCCCAAAAGTGAAGATAGACCTTTCATGTGATCCTTGAACTCATTGGCAAGTTTCTTCATTATAAGACTTTCAGAACCGCAGTCTCTCACCAAGCACTTCTCTTCTTGTCCTTTGTTTTCTTCTCCTTCTCATCTTCTCCGAAGCTCCTTCCTGTCCTCTCCTCTGGTTTTCTATTCCATTCTCCTTCCATGTAACACTTTTCCTTCCCAACTGCCCCCTCCACCCAACACAGCAACCTGTCTTCCTAGTTCTCAACCAGTTTTTTTCCAGCCTCGCTACTTCAGACTGAAGTCTCTAGACCCAGGAACTATATTTACAGTACTTCCACTTTTGAGGGCTTTTCCTTGTAAGGAAGAATCAGACTTCTTTGCCTTGCCTTTCTTCATCTATTTTCAAAGCCTTACTACTACAGAATCGTATAAGCCATGAATACAATTAAAAGCAATTAATATTGTCCATTGGCTTGGCACACTTCCTTTTGGACAAATTTAACTTTTCTCTCACTTGGAATGCAAACAATAAGAATAAATATTTCATATTTAGAAAATATATTTCTCAAGGAGGTGGGGATCAGCATGATTCCCAGAGATTTTTTACCTGTTATTTTTAAGAAGTTCCAGATGTATTAACGAAAATAGGCCCAGCGAGGACCAACAGTTCAGGATATGAAAGCAAGATACTGTGAGCAAAAACTAATCTGAACGGAGAAGAACTTTTTTCCAGCTGGTCTCTCTATGTAATGAATTAACCAAATCCCACCTTTCAAAATATATCCTACACTTGATTTGCATTTCCTTTACACAAGTCTATCTTCTGAATATCTTGAAAACCCTTTTATCTGTTGACCTTTTAGGGCCTTGTCTTTGCAAGTACAGAGATTGTGGTGCTTTTTCCAGCAGCTGCAAGTTGGTTTTCTTTGATATTTGTCATCCACAATCTGCCTCAGCCCAGCAACACATGCATCACAGTCTAATCCAAGCAAGATTCACAAGTACAATAGAGCACTGGCCAAAATGAAAAGGAAAGCGAAAGGTAACACAGAAAAAGATAACCCAACGTAACGGACAACTTTGAATGGTGTGGCAAAGCAAAATTATTAATAATAATTTTTTATGATATTACAATGGTAATGATGATGGTAATGATAATAACAATATGGCACTGTATAAAGGGATAGCAAGAGAGGGAACCTGCTCCCCAAAGATTTCTTGTTCAAATAGATGAACTTAGACAAGCTATCAGGAAGTGAAACTTCACATTTAAACTGCTGTGACTCAGCAGAGGCTGAAACCCTGGCCCACATCTGTGTATGTCCATTGCTAATGGCAGGACACCTGCAGAAGCCAAGCTCAGGCCACTCAGTGTCCCATCCATTGCTCAAAATAGTCAAGTTATTTCTTCTCTGTTATAACCACAAAATGGATTTGAATTGAGATCTAGCACGGACCTCTACACAGGTCTGCATTCACACACAAGGTGCAAGGTGAGTTTGGGATGGATTCCTGTGGTCTACAGCTGTAGTCAAAGAGCTAAAGCAAATTGCCCAGACCTGCACAGGAGGTCAGTGATAGAAATAGAAATAGCACCTGGTTCCTCCATGCCTTGGTTCAGTACCACATGCAAGTAAATATTGTAAATAACTTCATGCAATTCTGGTGTAGATCTTATGTCAGAAAAATCCATGTCCAGAGGTCCTCTTTAAATTCGTCTTGGATGTATGCAGAAACTCTGATGAGGTTCTTGAAACTCCTTATACCATATCAAGAGACAAAAGGAGAAAAAATTCCTATTTTTCAAACAAATTAATGCTGTGGGAATGGGACAATCAACTATGAAAAATGAAATTTCCCACTAACCTCTCCCAGAATAAGAAAGCCAATGTGTAGATTGAGTCCCTTCTTTGCTGCTCATATGTTGCAATCCTGACCTCGTCAAATTACATTTAAGGATGAGTGGAGGAAAAGAAAATATTTTCTTTATGATCCTTCAGTTCTTAACCCATTGCTGACACAAGAAGACTTTGGCAATTGTATTAGTCTCCTTCCTTATACCCAGAAAGCAGATTTTTATTTGAGTCATTTAGTAATAACTCATTTCTGAAATACTAAAAAATTTGTCAAAACCCAAACCTTTCACTTAATTTACCATCCTTTCAGCACAGAATACAAGATTTAATGCTTTTTCTACAGAAAGACCAAGCCACAAGAAAATTATTCCAGCTTGTAACTTGATTAGACTTGGCACCCCAATTAAAGGGTTTAGCTAAAACTAGGTGAGGTAGCTGCCACTTCAAACACCTCTGTAGCTGGACCTGGCAGAGTCCAGGAGATATAAAAGCATTGAATTTTCTGAGCAGAATGCAAGGACCTTCACCTTTCCTAGCTAAAATTATGTTACCTGCTCAATATCTGAATTTACCTATGCTGACATTGCACTTCAATGTGGGAATTACTGGAGCTGTAAGTAATGCAAATCCTCAGTTCCATGTTCAAAATTGAGATTGAAACTATAGTAGCTCGTTTAAGTATTTGGAGGCCAGCTCAACTCAACTACTGCAGCAGAGCCACTCCTAATCCCCACCAGCGAACACAAGACAAATCCACTTTCTGAAGCAGGGAGGAAAGGCTTTGGCAGACCTCATTCAGCAAATGGAAACCCATTTTCTCCATCACTGTTGTCCTACAGCGTTTGACCTGCCTTTCTCCATCCACTTTGACATGTTCATGTGTCCTCAGAGGTTTGTGGAAGGAATCAGTTTTGGCCCTGTGCTCATGCTATGATTCACCCTGGGCCTCCTAGCTGCTGCCAATCCCAGCACGTGTGCCAAAATGTGACCAGTATTGGCTTTGGTGACGCAGCTTTCATGGGCTTCAGGGTGGCAGAACACCCCTCAGACATTCCCAGGCTTTGAATCGCAGGAGAAGTTGTGAGCAGTGAGTTGTGGTCTCCAGAATGTCACATTTCCTTTCAGGGAAGAGGTGATGGGGACTCTCCTCACCCTCTGAAACCTCTTTGTCCTTCCCAGGTCTCACCTTCTCACTTCTCTATGCATGGAATTGCTTGGCCAAATAAAACGGTTCAGGTGAGAGCGCTCACTGATGCATTAAAAAAGGAGGTGTCAAGCTGGAACCAGTTCACCAGAAGGGAGCCCAACACACCATTAAGGAAAAAAATAACAGGCACTAGTTGATGTCTGCCTATGAACAAACCTGGGATGAAAAGTGGAAGAAATCCCACCTTTCGTTAGCCTGATTGTCAAAAAAAAACCACACAGAAAGAATCAACTAGCTACAAGGAATGAAGTAAGTGATCTCTTCCCATTATAATCAGGACACAGAGCCTGTGATATCTCTGGGAGCTCAATCTAGATAAGGCCCTATCCTCTCGTCTCTTTCACATTATGAATAAAAACATGAAATTAGTTTTATGTCAGAAGAACAACCCTTAAGACACTTGTAACTTATAATTATAATTTCTAAGCTGTTTGGCTTGTCAGTATCAAGGAATTCACAGCCCAAGACTTCCAGGACTTTATAGGCTGAGACATGCTGTGCTAGCTACTGAAAATTAACTATGAATCTCTCATCTGCATCCTGATTTATTAACTACAGTGAGAAACAGAAAGTTAAAAAATGTACTGTATGTGCATAGCCTGCTAGCATGGAAGGAGCCATTAGCTCTGTTCTGCAGCTAGTCAATAAACTACTAGCAATGGATAAATTGGGAGTGGGGGGGGGTGGGGGGGTGTCTCTGCAAAAGTATTTCAGTTTTTTCCTTGTAAACAAGCACTGCAAAGTGTTCATCTTCACTCAAGAGCAGAGCCAGTCAGTGATAATTTCAGGATTCTGCTGGATTCACAGGTAGAAAAGAAAAAAATAATACTTCTTCCTACTCTTTGCTATGCAAAATTCCGTTCCCCTGCTAAATCTGGCTGGAAAATGGTAGCATTGCCTGTGATGTATTTTGAAAGAAACAATATTTTTTACATACTTTGAAAAAGAATTCTGAGAGGAATGGCTGACCAAAAAAAAAATAATCAGGAAATGAAGTCCACTTCAGCTTCTCAACTCTCACCATAACACAGAAAAATACACTACAAAAATAAAATATTATTTGAAAAAAAAAAATCATATCCAAGATATTTCAAGGACAGTCTCTACCAAAAAAAAAGGACTTAACTTGTCAGGTGTACTATTCCCCAATTTTGCAGTTTTTCCAGGTTCAATTTTCCTTCTAGCCTTAAAATTTTCTTCCTACAATAACACCACTGAAATTCTACCCTTTCTTATTGTCTCGAGGATATAAGGAGATCCTCTGTATTGTGGATTTTGTTTTGTGGGAGGCAGAGCAGGGTTTTTTGATGTCAAGGTCAGCTAGTCCCATTTTGTAAGTGAAACACTTTGTAATAGCAACACAGCCTGGCTCTTTGGAACACATTAGATGACAGAATTTGGTGTCCTAAAACAAAGGCAGGCAACAATCATTCTCATCATTTTTGGATGGGGAAACCAGGGCACACAAGGCTGAAATGGCTTGCACACCTTCTTATGGTTCTGAGTACCAAGGTCAAGAGAAGGACATACATCTTTGATTTCTAATCCAATCCCTGTCCCCTGCACCCTCTACCAGGACCTCATGAGAAGTACTTCTCTAATGAAGTTTGCAAATATTCCTTTTTTTTTCTTCAGTTTCTTACCAGATGATTGTTTCTTTTTAGCAATGTCACCTGTCTTGCTTCTCCCTCTCCCCGTGTATGGGCTTTCATGACGCACTCCTTCAATGTTTGAAATTTTAAAAATTTCAATTGATCAGAAATGGGTCAAAGCCAAAAAAGAATAAACCCCAGAATTTCAAGGGTTCTGATTACATCAGATCCATTTCTAAATCACTCCTGATTTTTATTTTGCAAGATCAAAATCCAATGACAGTAATTTGCATAATCATATCACTGTTGTGCCACTTATACGCACATTAGTTATCATTAGACCTGGAACACTGACCTTAATTTTCTTTTTTTGTGAACAGAGCATTTCCGAACTTCTAATAGTGCTGGCATTCAACTAAACACAAAATAAAATTTGAAATTAAGTTTTAAGGAGCGAAGAAGTGCAAACAAAAAGAACGTTCTTGACTCTGGTATTAAAAAAGGCTTTCGGAGTTTATTCATTCTGGCAGTGACAGAGTTAAACGGCTGATCACAGATTTGTGATATATATTGACTGTACCAGATTAAAAGTTAAACTTTATTTGTAGCATAAATCTGGTAGATGAATATGTAATGTACGTTCTTCTTTTATCGCAGTCATAGAATACTCTGAGGCTTTAACCCCAGAATGCTATCTACATATTTCCCCCCATATTTTGTATTCACAGAAATAATCACATTGGTCATTGGACACCTTTTAGTGACACACTTTTCTTTTAGTAAATAAAAAAGACTGCCACTTTCCATCATTTCACAACACCTAGAAAGACAGTAAAATCTTCAGAGCGATTGCATCTTTCTTTTGCTCGCTCTCGCACACGTTCCCTCTAGAGAAGCAGATGTTTGACTTGTCTCATGTAAAAGGCAAAAATTGAGTTACAGCTTCAGATTGCAAGATTTGCAATGTTTGCTACAGTTTATTAATGTTAACCAAATAAAAATGACATTAGTGAAAAAGATCTACATGATATCTCAGAACTCCCAAGATTCGGCCAGATGGTCACTTCTAACTGATATAATCTAGTAAGCTCTGTTGAGAGACAGGCTATTGATTGAATTTCTGACTTTAAATGCAAGCCCCATATCTGCACATGTCCACAGTGATATCAGTTGCCTGAAATCCAATACAGAGGTGTAGATTGGGAGATGATGTTAGTTGCTACCTATTAAAACTGTCAATTCCATCTGTTGTCTAACACTTTAAAATACTGAGTGTAGTTTTTAATAGATCAGTATTAGATTAAGAGGCCGTATATTAAGGCTTCTTACTAGCTGAGACGCGTGGGTAAATGTGTAATTAAATGACACAATGGAAAAGTAACTCCGTTGGCTGGAACTGGCCCAAATTAGCATCAAGCAGGAAGCAAATGTTGCGATTTAGGATTTCTGCAGCCGCCAGACTTCCCTAAAAATGAGTAATGTGCAGCCCTACAGAAATTCTCTTTACAAGCAAGTATATCATGATTAAAATGTGGAAGCATTGTGAGCGTTATGATTACCCAGCTCCCCATACTGTGCCTCCACAGGTACTTCAGTGACTCTGTACATCTGCCAAACTGCCAGGCTCTGATGACATTCCCAGAAGAGCTGTCTCAGATGGCTGATGACAGCCCCATCAAAGCCATTTTTCTGGAAAGCCACAGTCCTGAACAGCCCATATCCCCCAGAATATAGTTGAAAACCATGGTTGGGGGTCCCAGGGTTACGTACGGGTTGGTAGTTCAACCTGTCCTTCCCCACAGGTGTGCAGCATCTCCGGGCACTGGCCAGGTACCAAGGGCTGATGGAGAAGGATGGTGATGGACAGACACTGCCAGCATTGCCAGCCCGACGTCCAGCAGCTGTTGCTGCTTAAATTTAATCAGAGAGGGAAACTGCCTTCCTCGAGTCCTACGTACCAGTACGACCACAGGAAAGGGAGAGCTCCTGCGAGGGGGATGGGGGAAAGAGAGACAAAAATGTGGGAATGGATCTTAAATGCAGACACATAGACAGACAGAGGAATTTACCTGTTTTATAGCTCCCAATATTTGTATGTAGAAGCAACATTAACATACCCAATATGCTGGAAGAAAAGCAGTAGGAGTCCTCCCTGGAAATGGCCTGGAAGCAGGTTTGTTGTAAAAAACTTCTAGTTTATTTTTCTCACAAACTTTGTCTAGCATAAACAAGTGATTTCCTAATTGCTGACCCTAGCTGGGCCAGCACCTCTCAAAATAGAAGAGAACGTGGGCTCAGATGAAACACAGCTCTCAAGTTTTTTGTGCTCTTTTTGCATTAACTTTCAGAAGACATTTTGGTTTAAACACAGATTTTGAGAGCAGCATTATGGTGGCCTGTGGAGGATGCAGAAGAGATTTCAGGAGAGAAGAGTTTGGAAGTGACTTGAAAAATTCTGTTTACAAACTACTAGTGAGCTGCAGTCAAAACAGCTTTATAAATTCCCCCAATACACCACCAGAAGAGTTTTGGAAACATAAAGTCTCTTCATGTTATTAACCAGTACAAGGTACATGAAACATTCATGGAAAATGAATGTTAAGCGAATACTACAGTATACTCATAGAATACAAATTGTGAATTCAGAAACACTGTATTCCCAGCAGAGATGCAATTTGAAGAATTATACTCATTCCAGATAGAAACAGAGACAATATTGTGTGATGTAGCTGATAAATTAACCAGCAAAAGTCCAGTTGCATGCATCACATACTCAAAACAAATCTGTAGGACCAGAAATATTTCTGGATAGCATTAAACTACTTAGAATAACAAACATCTTCAAGGAAATCAAAAGCCGCTATACAGATTATACAATAAAAATTCAGATGATGGATTATTTACTCAGTTCTGCTGGCTGCTCACTATGGTAAAAGCAGGAACTGTCCTTCATAAAAGAAAAACTTACACAATCCCGAAGGTTTCAAACACTTGGTATCACACAGCAGTACAGATGTAGTAAGTATTTCAAGTGTGGAGAGCAGCAATTCTACTCTCACCATGGCTCGCTCTTAAGGGATCGCAATCCTCCGCCCTGGCCACTTTGATGGGACTCTTCCTGATATGACCAGCACCACCAAAATATCAACAGAGCGTTTACGGATTTCGTAAGAGCTCAAGCTTTGTAACGTGTGAATGCATAGAGAAAGGATGGGTGTTTCAAAGCTTTCAGCATGCTTTAAACTAGAAGTGCTAACTTTAATTACCTCAGTGAGCCATTGCAAAATCCTTCTTCATAACCCAGACTTTATCAAACTAAAGGTTAAAAATATCACATCCATTTCAAACTTTCTTCCTGACAGAAAGGGTAGGAGAAAAATAGTGACTGTAATAAATTATTCTTTTAAACAGATAATAGGTTTTCTGACTGGTGTTGTCAAATGAGACCTGAGAAATGCGTAGCTAAATACAAAAAACATTATTTTAGTATAATTTCTCTCCTTCCCTTCTCCAGCAGAAATGGCAATTCACAGAAGGAATCAGCACAGCAGCTGAATCTAAGTCATGGCAAAATGTTTGCTAGAGCTGCAAAGGCTAATAAACAAATTAGTTGGGTTTTTTTCTAGGAAGAGAATGGATTTATCCACAGCACAGATGGGAGCAGTTGCATAAACATAACTCAAGTTGCACCTTTACCCCATGACACACATCACGTACTATGGGGGCTCCAAGGTTTACAGATAGCGCGGACTCCCCTACCATAGGAATTTTTGGCTACTCCTTTCCTTTACATTCAGAACTTCTAAATAACTAGTTAGACTCATCATTCCCTCCAGGACTTGTTATGTTTACGAGTGGACTTGTATTTTTGTCCTTGTCGGAATCAAATGCTAATTTTAAATAGAAAGGAAACCAGTAGCTGAGTTTCCAACATAAGACATTAGAGGATGATGACAATGGAAATCACAAATTGGGATGGAAGAAAAAATTAACTAAATATAGTATTAACTAATTGTAGTGAACTGTGAACACACACACACACACACACACACATATTTACAGCTAGCCGCAAAAAGAAATAAGACATAGTATTTCAGCAGACCGAGGAAAATCAAAATCCTGAACATTTCATCAAACATATGGAATATTCTTATTCTAACATACACAAATTATTCCATTGCTACTGAATTTCAACTGGCTGCCAACTTTGCTAATACTGTTTGCAAGAACGCATGGATAGGACAGGCTTTCAGACTAGCACCGGAGGGAGCAACATTGTTGACTGCAATCTTTATCCACCTTTCCCCAAAACTGTCCCTAACCCATACTCTTCTGCCATGGTATTTTCCGGCCCCAGTTCAGAGGGGCTATTTCTTTCTAGTTGGATCTGTGCTGGAGTTGCAAGTGTTGTAGCAGAGGAAGAAGAGACAGGGGCTAAGAGAAGGCTGGAGGGGAAGAAAAAGAGACTGAGTGGCTGAAGGCTCTTTCCTACCTCCTCCTCACTCCCTTCCTTCTCAGCAAAGTGCACAATGGAACCAGACCTTGATAAAGGGTGCAGCACCCAACAGTTTCTGCAGAGAGCTGTCTGCCCAGTGGGACCCACTGAGTGCAGAGCAGGGTTGAAAGCCTGTTGCCTTTTGAGGAAGTTTTGCTGAGTGCTGAGCTCTTTTAAAAAAATCTCACCTGAGTTATGACCACTGAGTAACTGCGCAAATTCCCTGTGAGTCTGAAACACTTCATAGTCACCAGTACCTAAGTACAAGAGCACAACAGGAGCTTGATCCTCAGTGTTGGGATAAGTGAGTTTCTGATTTTGCATAGCAAATATCGTCAGGTCTGTTATGTACCTGTCCTTGCCCATCCTTCCATGAGTAAGACTTGCTCACGTAAGTAGCGGTTACTGAACCATATCCATTTTTTTTCCCATTGTTTTCAGTTCCAGATGAAGGAGAGAGTGACCTGCCTGATACAGACACCTTGAGTAACACTGTTCTTTACAACAAGTTATTGTAACTGCTGTTCTTTTTGTAAGTTATTTAGGTTTGCTTATTCATAATATCACTTAGCACAATTTTTTTCTCCACTTATATCATTATTGTAACAATAAGTGTCACCGATGCAGCGCAAGAACAACCCAGAGAAAAGATTGCAACTCATTATCATTCATTACTGTAGTGAAGAGAGATTAGAAACATAATGGAAACTGAGAGAAGATGTACCTTAGTGTCACTTACCTTGTACTTCGCTTGGAGCCAGGAACTTCCATGGGCTTTGATAGTGACTCAGTCACTGACTGCCAGTTGGTGACCTTGGGTGGGTCACTTGACCTTCCGATGACTTCATTGCCCCAGTGTAAGCTTGGATAAAAAGTATAATCACAAGGAAACCCAGGCTGTATTCGAGGAGAGCTTTCCTGCTTTTACAACTATATTTTTGAGCTTATGTAGATAGAGCTGCTTAGTGAGTTATAGCTACTTAATACTTCCCATTATCAGACCTCATTTTCAGATATTGTAACTTTGCCAGATGCTAATAGTCTGAGCTAAAATATTTCATGTTGTGTGACTGCCACAGTGTGACAAAAGAAGTAGTAGTGATATTTAAAATTTTAAGGATAGTTTCTAAAGATTAATAATTTCTAAAGAAAAAAAAATGGGTTCATTGTGTTAAAATAATTCTTACAACAGTATTACAGATGAGCCCACTGCTTTGATAAAGCAATACATTTGTTGGGGAGTGCCATCTCACCTGGGGAGCTGTCTTTTGCCACCCTCTGAAAATCTACACTGTTTTGGCCAAATTATTCAGTTTTGTCGAAAATCTGTTTGCTGATGTTCACTGGAACATCATTTCAATTTCGAGGCTAAGTTATCTGAAAATTTCCATCAGCATACAGAATGTCCTACTGTCTCATGAGTCTGAACAGGGTGAGCCAATATGCAGAGGCCACCAGAGCAACTGAGTGTACCTCATCCCCTCACAGCTCCTGCGTAGGGCCAGAGTGCCTGTGTGCCGGCTCCGGTTCACAGAAAGACTTAACTCTTCAGTATCTCCGTTCGATGGTGGCCTTTGGTTTTTCAGTAGTACCTGATCCACGAGGAGAAAAGGAAACTGGTAAACGTTCAAACATTTTCCATTTTCTAGGTTTGCTACAGTCAAACATCAGCTCACACTACAGTGAGGAAGAGTGGTAAGTCCAGACTCCAATGACAAATAGTTTATAAAGTTAATCTAGGTATGAAATTATGAACGTGTCCGTATGGTAGATGAATAGTGCAATGATTGCATCTGAAAACATATTTGATCTATTTTTATTTTATACCAAGGTGTCATACATCTTGGATATCTACTGCAAGGAAGACCCACAGTATGTATGGACTGTACTGTCCTGGGTGTTTTGTCCAACGGCTGAAGGACATGTTGCTGCATCATCACCTTGCTACTCCAACGATACAGAACGAAGCAGAGTCAGACAGCCTCCATACGCCAGAACTCTGCTTCTTGACTGCAGTACAGCTTCATCGTCTGAGGCCTAATGCTTTATCTGCATAGTCACATGATTAGTCTGACAGCACACTCAGGATATAATGTAAGGCACAAACATCCAAGTGCTCTCCACATGAGCTAGATGAAGTCAAAGTTTATCTGTGAATGCACATGGCTCAAGTTTTACTCTACTCTGTCTACACGGATGCAGCTAGGCTACCTAAATTAGTTTTAACTCCACTGAATACCTCTGCTCTGCAGTATGCCATGTGGACCTATACGTCAGGAAAGAAATAGTGCCCAAAATCCAAACTACTGGAAATCAGTGGTACGGATGACCTGTGTCACATCCTTTCCTCCTCCAGTCGATGGCACTAAGAACTAATCTGTAAAATTGTCTCTCAAATGCATGGATGTTCGGATGATGGAGGGAAAAGCAACCCCGAAATATGTTCCTGATCTTGGAAATCAAAACTCCAAAGTCATTGAACACAGACATTCGCTTTACATTTAGAAGTTTCTCAGGAAGAAGGGATGCAAACTGAGTCTGCTGAGAAGTGAACACCAGCAGGTTTTTCAGAAGCTCTCAGTGTGTAAGTGGGTGGTAAGTCTCCTGAGAGCACAGGCAGACAAGTTCCGAGGATGTTGGATCCCACTCTCAGTATAAACTCATATTTGGAAATGGTCCAGGACACTCTGACAAAAACTTTCTTTAATAAGAAAATGACACCTGACTGAAAGCTTCCTATGGAAGAACTCTTCATCTAACACATGCCACTGGACACAGTGAGTCTCTGAACCCAGTCCCCTGTTATCACAGGCATGGTGCTACATAATTTCATTCATAAATTTACCAAGGTCCATTATGCTATTAATTAAGGTTCTTTAATTTCGGATTTTTTTCCCTACTTATCCTATTAGAAGGCTGTTATAAAACTTAAGGGATAGATAGAAATCTTTGGATTACCATGCTAGTTTCAGTGAAACTTTCATTAGAAAAACTTCACAGATCCAGGTTCTAATTTCTCATCAAATTTCTGCCAGGACAGCAAATAGTTTACTGGTGAGTAAGTTCGGATGTGGGAGGTAGGCTGTGAGCTTGATGAGAGAGGCAAGTTCTTGATCTAAACAAGGAAAAGCATTATGTCAGGGTTTCCTTCATCTCAGGGGAGCTGACCTGACCACTAAACCTTTGTCTAGAAAGGTCTGAGGATCTTTTGTCAGAATGGGGCTTGACTTTCCAGTGTCCTGTTTGCTTTTTCCTACATGAAGAGAACTGAAAATTTGATATTCCACAATTTTCAGCACACAATTTTAAGGTTCCCCATTCATATTTGTACATAGCAACAGAGGAACAATATTGCTAACCCCAAGCTCTCAAAAATAAAGAGCTGGGTTTTCAAAATCATGGCTGGCATAAAAATCCCAGTCTTTCAAAATATTATCATTGAGGTTCTTGTCTCATGGATGTGACTTTGCACTTTGTGGGCTGGAAAATTTGGTTTATTAAATGACAACCGATCTTTTCACTTAAGTCAGCGAATTTAGAGCTTTGAGTCTTATATATTCCCAAGATAATGTTAAGAGGCTGATTCAACCTACATTGCAGAGATTCGTGGAGTCAGAGACACTGAACAGATTAAGTAACTTAGGACTCTGTTTGGAGCCTTGCAGAAGGCACGGTGTTCAAGGATCTATTGATCTTGGGCAAACCATATCTGCTCTATTTGGCTTCATATTTAGGGCTGAAGTAGCCCATATGTCAGCATGAGTAGCTGCTGTATGGGAATCTGCTGCAGTGCTCCATGCTGGCCAGCGTTGCACGCTGGTGGGGGTTATGACAGATATAACATTCCTGCCTCTCAGGAGAAGGTATATGTCTCTGTTTCTTGCACAAACACCACGGTATGGGAGGGAGGAGGAACCTTTCCATGGATGAGATCTGCACAGTGTGCCATGGGAAACCTCACCCAGGGTCCATTGGTGCCACATAAACACAGGGTTCCCCGCATCTGAAGTGGTGTAAGAGTTACTCATTGTCTGCATCCCTCTTTTTATTCTACCTTATGAAACCAGCAATTCTATTATGCTATTTGCTGTCAGGTCTTTCTTGCTGCGTGTTCCTCCCCGGTGCTGAACAAGTATGAGCTTCAAAATGCAGGCAGTCGAGAGCCATCTGTGCTTCAGTCCAGTTCGGTAGCGGAGATCACCAGCTTGCTTCCTCTTAAGCACAGCATGGATGCGGTGAACTGCCTTTAGTCTGGTGAACAGCCACCAATGTAGACAGAAAGATCACAGACTGATGAATTTACAGTGCTGATGGCTGTTGTGAAACCCACTCTTCACTGTGCAGATGTAACCAGCACCCTCCGATACATTAGGTGATTAAGCAAATTAATAGAAAGTACTAGTAAAAAGTAATTAATCTAAAAATGTTGTTCCTTAAGTAGTTCCTAGTGGTTTCTGGTTTTGGAGGGTTTTAAAGTAGTGTTTGATAGAGAAAAAAAACCACTGCTATCATTGCTTTTTTTTTTTTTTCCAAAATAAAGTACTGCAGCTGCTAATGCAAACTGTAATTAAATGCACGAGTCTGAATTTGATATTCGCTGGTGTCTCTCGTCATTTCTCAACTCAAACTGCAAGACAGACTCAAACCTGACACCTCTGGATCTTTCATAGAATATTCTTCCCTGCGTACAGACTTCTCTGTCATCTAAAATGTGGCTCAGATATTTGTGTGGGTATGTGTGTGGGTAATGGACGGAAATTTAACAAGCTTTTATTATCCACTGTTTGCATTAGCCTGAATCTTTTGGTTAGTTGGGAGTTAATTGCCAGAAGGTTTTATGGTATATCTAATTGGCTCAGTCATCCTTCTATGCCATGAACCCTACCAGACTGCCAGTGTGCCCTGAACTCAAACAGAGGGTAAGAGCCCATCAGTTATTTAGTATGTGCTAGAAGCATGCATTTTCTTTTCACTCCATGTGAAAATAGTTAACCACAAGGAAGGAGTCCCACCCCTCCACTTTGCAAAATGGTGAAATTAAGTTTTCCGTACAGCTACCAGGGGACTGCAGTAAATTACCCTGGTAACAGAGTTTACATTGATTCTGAAAAAAGCACTTGTCCATATGTAACAACGATAACCTTTTAGAAGGTTTGGAAAACAAATCTGACACCCCATTAAAAGGCAAATGATTTTTTCTCCACACAAGAAAAAGAAACTTTTAAGACATAGAAGGCTATTAATAAATAATGGGGCTTTTTTATAGGAAAGGCTGACATGAAAGCTTAAGCCATAAACTGTATCAGAGGCAGTATTTTGACTTGTGTGGTTTATTTGTCAAAGCAGTGAGATGGGATCTCATTTTTATTAGCTGCACAAAAGATATTTTATTGAATGTCACATTGTAATTTGATTTTAAAAGGAATAGAAAAAATTACATTTTCTCGGATACGTAATACTGCAAAAACATGATAGTCATACTAACCACTAACCACAATGAGTAGTAATATATACTAGTACCTTACCAATGCAAATGTGTATTTTGAGATTCCATGTACCAGAAAATTTTTCCTGAATCCAGTTTCATCTACAGCTGTCAGAATAATACATAAAAAAATATGCAAGTTATTAAATTATGTATGTAAACAACTAACGTAAGAGTTAGATTTGAGGAGAAGGACAGCTTTTAATATTTTAAAATTTGTCTTTGAGCTCATTCACATAGTTTATTTCTCTACAAGAAAAAGATCATAGCTGAATGCAGTAGAGAACACTGATCAATACCTAGATAGAATGGGAATGGGAATAAAGAGATCCAGCATAATGTCAAGTAGCCTGTACAGATTATGGGGTTTTTTCACTTTGCCATTGGCTCTTTGAAAGTTGATTAGTCTCCCTTGGTCCACCTCCGTGTCCATGCCTATGAGCACTACTGCCAACAATAGTAAGGAGGCCCAATGTCTGGAGAAAGAAAGATGCAGATTCCAGCACTGTTTCTGGTGCCAGTTTTCTCACAAAAGACAGTGACATCACCCCTAGGTGGGCAGCCTGGCCTTAGTCCCGGAGTGAGAGCATTACCTGTAGCGCTCATCCCCATCCCCTCCATAACCATTTCACCACTCTCTCACACACGAACGGTGAGCCCCTACACAACCAGCTGGCACCCGTACATGTGCCAGCTAAATGTATTTTTATAATTCCCAGCCAACATCCATTACAACTTAAACTGACTGTCATTGCACAGCTCCCCAAAATGAAACGCACTATTCAAGGGCAAAGTCTTAGTGACAGGGATGCATATATTAATTGTTAATATTTTTATTAACAATAAACCACTGAATTTTTATATTTACTTCACCAAAAGCCTCACTTTGTGTCATCCACTAGAAGCATCCAGAACAGATCCCAGCTGTTCCATTTCTACAAATAAAATAGAGGGAAAACAGAAGTTAAAACATTAGTAGGTGAACCAAAATCACTTTGAAAAATCTAAGTAGGAAGATGCGTATTCTGCAATCCCACTGCTGCTCCACCAATTCAAAATCCTGCTTACTCCACTGAAGTTGTCACTGTCCCCTGGACCATTAGCAATCCTGTATATCTTGCAAAAGTCTCTAACTCCTCAGCTTGAAGAAGGTTGTAAGTCATCAGCTTCTCCTTCAAGACTCAATATCTGATAGTGCCCATCCTTGGATAATCTTATTTGGATAGCAGCAGTTCTGGCAGAATCTCAACACACTAAGCACTTCACAAACATTTATTAATTCATGGTCCTCACCAAGGATAGTTTAAAACTTGACATAAACCCCAGAAGGAAGCATGCGAGAAAGATAAATGCTACTGCATTCCAAAAGATGTGATTTTAAAACAGCTTAGGAAATTTCAGGGTCAAAGCCCAAGCAATTCACTTGCAACAGATATTGTGCTGTTAAAATATTTGAGGCCAAAATCAGTAACACCTTTGGGGCATCACAGTGTTTATTTTGTAGGGGTGGGATGCAGAATGCATAGGCATATCATCAGCTCCTACAGGGTGCCTGCTATAAAGTCCACACTGGCAAAGAAACACACTGGAGTGTCTTTCAATGCACAGAAGATCTTTAGCACTTCAGTGCAATTGTATTCCCTCTCAGTTCCAAAATGAAAATTTTGTTCAAGAAGTGGAATGGAGATGGCTTCCCAATCTACATAATTTGGTGATTGGGGTATTTTTCTGAGAAGCAGATGCTCCTGTAGGCAGAAGAAGAGATTGGTCAACTTCTGCTGGTTCTCAGGTAAACACTATTTCAAAATCTGATCCCTACTATTTCCTCTTCCAGCTGGATTTGAAAAGAAAGCAGTAGCTGCCACTGCCTTATGTTAAAAGCTCACTCCAAAAGAGCTGATAGGTAGCTAACAAACAGCTCAAGTGCTCAAGCGAGCTGAGGGGGTCAAATGCCAGTTTCTGGCAGCTAACTGGGGTGAAACAGAAGCATGATAAGACTGACAAGAGTAAGACAGGTTTGAACATGTAGAAAAGCACGACTCTGGGCTCTGGGGACCTCTCCAGTCAAACAGGGAAGTTCATGGAGGTTCTGGCTGGTTCTGGGATTAGGCAGGAGTATGTGCATGCACTTTTAAAAAAATCCTTATGTTCTGCCTGAACGATCTAACCAAGCACTGTATTCTTTACTAAGACCTTAGAAATTTCTGGAGGTAAAATCAGAAGCTGTGAACAGAAATCCAGTAGAGTATAATGTGCAGATGCCTTCACAAGGGGTAAGAGAGATTTAGAACGCAAATCCCAACAGCAGCCTCTGAAATCCTCAATGATCCTCAGAAATGTCTTCACTTCAGATGTCATACAGTAAACCTGTAATATTGCAGTTGATTCTACACAATGTAGAAAAATATTCAAAATAAAAATATTGTGGGTTTTTTTTTTTCTAATACACCCGAAGGTAAGCTGTTAGGGCTCACAGCCCCTTTTGATTGGTTGCGATTTTTAAAGGAAGAAAATATCAACAGATAACATCAAAATTAAATGACAGTACCACAGTGCTTCCCATTTGCCTTACCTATTTGTATCTATCAAATCTGTCTTTGGCCACCAGCGAGACCCTCCAACCTAACTGTCCATAAATATTTGGAAACTTCATGGAGAATATCTGTTTGTGGCCGTGAATATTCTTTTATGCTGGGAGAGCTCAGTCCTTCCATTGCATGTGTATGATCGCACCAATGGCTGGAATAAGCCACGTGGCCCCTTGTGTTTCCTGAATAGTTTAATTGGAATACCGAATATTCCTATGGCTACCACATGTCCGATTTTCCTAGCCAGTCACACTGGGCAGGTGAGGGCAGCTCCTCTCCGCCAGAGACAATACATTTATTCTGCAGGCAGACTCCAGATGAGAAGGATTCAGGTTACCACAGAGAGCAGCACACCACCTCCCACACACGTACCTCTAAATTACAGTCTTGCTTTTGGGAGCAAAAACCTTCAGAGAGGTCAGCTGGGCACCTCCCCGTACCCTCACCTTCTCACTGTTTTTTGCTCAAAACATTATTTTGTTACTTGGCTGTCAGGGTAACCGTACCCCTGCCAATCTTATTAGCATCTGCTTCATCTGATCATTAACATATTCCATTTGCCAATTAGCATATCCTAATTGTTACTGGGCACCTGACAATGCCCGTAGCAAATAGTGCCAGGAAGAAAGCAAATGTGTCCCCCCGCCTGGCTGACCCTGCTGGAGTCTCCGCTGGTGCTCCCTGCCTGGGCTTCACCTCTCCCTCTCACCAGCCACTTCAGCCAAGCACACATTTCATGGCTGCTAAATGACCCTTGGAAAATGCCTGCTAATCCGTCCCTGAAGCAGCTTTTGCATGCCCAGACAGGCTTTGGCTGCAGCATGGGCCATGCATGCTTGTCCCTGACGTTGGACCTGCAGCCTAGGCCACCATTTCCGCACCGCTGCCGTGGTGTATCTATCTCCCGCCTTCTCATGTGCTGCCATTAGCATGGGAATGGTCCTTAGCAAACAGCCAAGCATTTCGAGGTTAGGCCTATATTAGTTATTTCTTTGGTTTCTCTGTGGAATGGAGATAAAAAACATTCCTTTTACAGTACTATGGTAAGGAATCAGGCCACTTTTGAAGCACTTTAATATCCTTTTAGGGACTGCACCATAAAAATATAGTGCAACTAATGATGTCTTTGACATTTTAAGTCTGAGGATTTTTGTTTATTAATTATAAGACTTAAATTAATTTCAGATTTTTAAATTCTGCAGATGGTGACTAGCACGTCAATATCCAAGCACTTATTAGATTTACAAGAACGTTGACTTTAAGGGAATTCAAACCAGATTTCGTCTATTAATATTACATTGTTGTGCCAACCTCGCAGCAGTCGGTATGTTACGAAGAAAACATCAGAGGGGTGTGGTAGTTCTCTGCATAAGTTCAAAACAACACCACGGCTACAAACATGATATTGCTCATCTTGGTCTAATATTCCCAACCTTTTCCTGACCCAGGATTCATAACCAACAAAAGGGAAACACGAGGATGGCTCTTGGAGGGGATTTGTTTCACCTAAGCTGAGGATGTCTGCCACACAGACCTCTGTACCTGGAACAGCCATCATCAGCTGCCTTCAAGGTCAGTGAAAGGACTGTACTTCCATGGTGTAGCTCGTTTGAACTGTTATACAGGTCGTCTTCTTGAGGGTGAGACAAATTGTTCTCAGGAAGGCTGGCCAGCTCAGATGTAAACCCATAACCCAGCCAGATGAATCCTGCCTCCTCTCTGTTCCACACAAACTCCATTGGTTTACAAAGCTGATACAGAGGGAGAGAGGAAGAAGAAATGCAGCTACTTCTGCACATTTGCACAACAAAATACAGTTGTGGCAGGAATAGGTGACCATAAGCAGGGTGGTGCGGGTGACTGTCCCCCACTTCCTCACCCACCTGTGAAACGCAACAGTTAAACGGTTGCCCCCAGCGCATCGGCTGGGGAAGGAGGCGGCGGAGGCTGCCAGCACCCATGTTGCCGGGGCCAGGCACCGATTTCCGCTGCCGGGGCCAGGCATGGGCACCGGTTTCCCACCGAGGGTCTCCAGAGGAGCAGGAGTGGGAGCAGGACCACATGGGGTTCCCAGCGTCCTCTCCCCCTGCATGCAGGGCGCTGTTGCCTTCTCTCCCCTGCATCTGTAAAAATCGCTTCTGTTATTAATTACCTTCGGAGTTTTTGAAGTAAGAACAGCCTTACCACGTTATCCACAACACTGAAATTCACACTATCTGTATTATGCTGTTTATTATTCCTTTTCCCCGTTAAGAATTTATATGTTTTATTTTTACTAATTGCCAGAGATTTGGTGGGGATTTAGTTGGTTTTCTGAAAGTTACCTTTCATTAAGCGGGAGTGTATCACTTTCAGAAATGCAGTAGTGTTCTTCTGTCATGTGAGCACTATTAAAATTGCCCCCTTTTGATGTGCAACCCCTTTAAATCTCCCTATATTCGTGAAAGCCGTCTGGTTCTAAGGCAGGGGTTCTTATTTGGTTTTTTTACAACCTAATAGAGAATAAAACTAATAAGTATTCCTCGTTCTTTAAAGATTGATTTATTATCAGTTCCAAAAACATGCCTTTTCATTTGGAAAGTCATTTGCTCAGTTATGATTGCATATAAACAGCTGCTAAGGGTCAACACGGGCCTTGGTGCTTGTTATTGCTTGCACTCCTTATGATTTTAGCTCAGCATAACTAGCAGTGGTGTCCTGGGATTCCAGAGTCTGTACTGATTACCAACAAAAGCCTCTTTAAGATCAGCAGAAGCAGTCTAGGGACTAATGGTGCCAAGGCAGTCTGAGGCACTGGAGCAATGCCCGAGGTCATAAAATGAGCAATGACAATTGCCCTGTCCTTGTTGATTTTATCAGCCTGAGAGTTTTTTAGTATCACACAGAAGACAAAAGGAATCTTTAGTCCTGAATGATATTATCAGCTAACGTGACCTGTTTGGGGCTTCATTTTGGATTTTTGTTTTCTGTTTGGTTTTGTTCCTGGTCGTTTATTGTGTTCAAAAAGGCAGGTGGATGCCTTACTTATAATATATATAACAGATTTATACCAGCAGCAGCTTCTTTCTTGTTTATTTTGGAGAAAGGAAGAGAGAAAAAAAGGAAGTTTGGCTATTCTATATGTATATATGTATGTTGTAAAGTACGTATTATTCTTAAGTACAAAAAGTTAAGCTGTATGTCACATTCACTTCATCAGAAGAGTTTTCATCCTGGCTTAGGCTAAAATGAAAATGAGCTGTGACTACCTCATCTCTCAATCCATATGAACACATCAGAAAACCAATATATGACTGGCACTCTGCGCCAAATGCACAGGGATCACACTGAAGCAGCGTTAGGCTCCTTGAGCTGTGATCATCTGAATGAGGAAGATTTCAAAGCATCGTGGGAATTCCCCAGAAGTTACACCAGAGATGAATTTGGCCTTTAGAATGAGATTTTATACATCTCATTCACACACAGCAAAATGTTTCATCACAAGTGGAGACACTTTTTAAAAGAGTCTTAAAATTAATCCCAAATGAGGAAGCCTCTCTCCAAATGAGTGAAACTTGGCAGATCTACAAATTCAAACTGAGATGCATTAGCAGATCTTGTGTAGGGAAATTTGTGTAATATCTACTCACGCGGTACCTAGTTCAAATCAGTCACATTTAAATACATCACAGAAATAATACGTACCAATAGGCAGTTCAGGTTCGCAGCGCTCTGATGTACTGGCTAGTCCCACTTCTAGTAAGAGTCACATATTTCAAATACTTTCAACCTCAGGGTCTATCAGGCCTAGATTTGTCAAGGTGCTTGGGCACCAAATTCACTAGGCTTTTAAATAAGACCTGAGCTCCTAAATCACTTGCCCCTTTTTGAAGAAAAATTAAAAAATTTAAAAATTAATGAAAGCAGTTTCAAGGACCCAAGCCAGATTTTTTTTTTTATTTTTCTGTGGAACTCTCATTCAAAACAGAGAGAGTTTGGGGTGACCAAAAAATGGTCTGGGACTGTAAGCTTGTAATTGCTTTGCGGATCACTTATATTTTTCATGCATAATTTTAATGATATCTGGCACAAATCATCACTAATGGCATTCCAGAGTTCAAATGGGAAGAACACAGATTCTGTGGCATAATTCATTTCTGGCAACAGGGGAATCTTAAATCAAGATCCAGACAATTACGTAAGCAGAGTGCAGACACTTTGTCATATATCACTTCTGTCTTGGAATTGCCTGTGCACTCTTTCAGCTACCTCTGTTGCTCATCTCTAAGTACCTAGGTAAGGTGTCTAATAGGATGTTAATGAGGGTGATGGGGTAGGCAGAAACATTTAGCACATTATTAAGCAAGGGAGAACAATCAGGGTCAAAAAGTGGCAGAAGTAAAATGACAAAAGAACGGAAGAGTAAAATTGATATCAAAGGAAGACTTGTATGAAAAGACAATTTCCACTATATATCCCTATTCTCTAAGAAAAGGAGGAAATATGTTTTGTAGAAAATTGTCCAACTGAATGCAAAGAACTTTGCGTATAAGACTGAAAAATATTGAAGTCTCTCTTTGAACTTCTCGTGTTTTGGTAGACACATGGATAGGGGCCTGTAAAAAAAAAAATTAACTAACAACTTCTGAAAGGATTTTGAAAGCAGACAGAGAAATCTCTGACCAAGGAAAACTAGAAGAAATCATGGGCAGAGAGAGTTTGAGTATTTGAGCTCAGTGCTAAGCTTATGGCCTGCCCGTCTTTCCTATTTCCAGTCCAGCGTGCATCAGTACCCAGGTTTTGCACTTCATAAGCAGAGAGAGGGTTGCACTGGTCAGTTAAATGGAAGAGAGGTTTGTTTCTCCTCATATATCCACTACCATCTTCGTCATCTTTAGGAACTGAATCTACGCCTATTGCTTGACCTAAAGAACAAATGTTTCTTGCAGGATCGGGAGGAGAGGGGAAGGCATAGCCTGCAGCGGGCAGTTACGCTCTCGCCCTCAGCACGCCTATTGCCAGTTTGCAGCCTGCCCTATTCTGTCTGCAGCAAGTAGCACCCCTGAGAGGGACACAATACTGTAACACTCTTCAGGGGAGAAACCTCTGCAGGACAGTTCTCTAATGATATTTCCAGAGTGTCGGAGGGATGACCAGTCCATTATATATGACAACTTTTGAGGTTCGCTGTAATTCAAACAGAATCCTTTAAACAACAGTATGAAGTACAATTGTGGTGTATGGGGATACCAAAAGATAGTGCAGTTCCCATCTCCATAACCCTCTGAACAAATATCTGTGATAACAGCCATGGAAAACTTGAGAACCCTTCAATTCTATTGTTGCTCAAGAGTTTATCTCAGGGCTAAAACACATCTATGCTCTACTGACTCTGATACCACTCTTGTGTCACTCCATGGGGAATAAACTGGCTAACATCAAATTATTAAGTGCCAGTAAGTGCTCGATCTTGTTATGCAGACAATATACCATGCTTACATTATCTGTGTTTCTGGGGGGTTTTAATGGGCATTCTCTTGCTTGAACACTCCTTTTTCCATCAAAAATGGGCCAATGGAGATGTGTGGGAGAGAGCTGATGTGGACCTGGGTTTGACATTGGTGAGGAATCAGGACGGCTCACAGAGAGACTCCCGATCAGTAAGACATACCCCTAGACACTTGTGTAACTTTGTGTACTTCACAGTCAGTCAGCTTAACAACACAAATAAAGTTATGTATATAGCTGAATATGTCTTCTGGATATGGCTCTCTATTTATATGCAATTGCATTATTTCCTTTTAAAAAATACAGATCATGTCCAATCTGAAAACAAGATGTGCCTTGATTATTTGGAGAAGAAGCATAAGCTGAATATAAAAATGTCTGTTTTACCTAGAAGTACCTAATAATCCAGAATCTTCCATCTATTTCCAAAGCTATTCTGACCACCTTTCTTTTTCCTTTCTTTTTTTTTTTTCAAATCCAGAAACCATAAGGACGTAGTTTCAGATGTGGTTTGTTTTATAATGCCTCTGTCTTTAACATTCAGTACTCCTTTAAAGTTGTGTCCAGACATGACAATATGTTGGCCTAATTTTGTGAAGACAATGATAAATAACAAATACTGGTGAAAGAGGAGAAGTGGAATAAGAGCTGTTTCAGTCATACCCAGCATTTTCTGTCTTTTTTTTTTTTTCTAGGAAGCAGAACACTGGAAACATCATGAAAGGGTTTTAGCCTTGGAAACACTTCTGTAAGAACTAGAGGAGTGAACTATTGGTTTCATCCAGATGTGCAAGTTCTAAAGGATAATGTTTATAACTGCTACCCCATCAAACAGTTCACACTGCCAACATCAAGCGAAGGGATGTCTTTCAAAAGCAAAAAGGCATCATACCAGGAAAAACTTTATGTGCCTAGTACAGTTATGCAAAAGTAGTAGAGGATCTTGGGGCATGAATCAGTAAGAAGCATCAGTGAATTAATTGAAGATAATGGCAAGCAGATCCAAAAGTGCAGATTTGTCACAAAATAAATAGCATCTTATCTCTAGGACTGGACAGATAAGATTCTTTTTCTAACTCTGGTTTCTCTACCTGAACTGTTATACTGCACCAATTAATGTAACCCAATATAAAGTACCTACCATAGCAAGACTGTGATCAATTAGAAAGCAAACTTCACACTTCATATCAGTTAAAATACTCATCTTATAGTGACGTTGTGGTGAAAAGGCAAAAGGAAATAGGATAAAGTCTACACTTTTGTGGGTAGCCAAATGATTTCCAAGAACTTCAGTACAGATGTAGGTTGCACAGCATGTAAAATCTCAGTGATCACAACGAATGCTGTCAATGAAAGCTGTGAATTTCGTGTTTATACTTGCCAAGTGGTAATTCCTAACAGAGGTACAGAGGTGCAGAAGAGATGGAAAGATCTTATATCAAGTACTATGTAAAAATAATGGGGCGTTCCTCTTGCTATACAGACAGCAGGTGCTGTACACATAGTTCTGACTAGTCGTATCTGCCCACTTGTACGGGAGGAAGGCGTGTAAATGAAAGTACACATGTGGGTCGTGGGTCATTGTCCTGACGTATGGCGCGCATGTCCTGCGAGAGGGGTCTCTCACACAGTGCTGTTTGACTTCTGCTTTCCAGAAAGTTTAATGCTACAAGTGGGACCTTATATTGAACATGTGTAATCTCAGAATTGGAGCTCTCATGAGATTCAAGGCTTAATTTGATAGTCAAAAGAGATTTTTTAAGTACCTATTTTTTAAGTACCACTTTGCCTAATGCGGATATAGGAGAGGGATAAGTGGGACAGTGCAGGAATCTGAGGCTGCTGGTGAGCAGCTGAACTGGCTGATGAGAGAAAACTGAGCAAACGTAAGCACAGAAGGTGAGTGGCTGTGAGAATATTAGGTAAACAAAGACACGATGCAGCAACTCAATCTGTAACCCTAGACTCTTTTCTGTGAACTCAGATATCAGTGACACTTTGGGGAAATTAGCAGAGAGCACTGGAAGCCTTTGAAACTACATGTCAAACAATTTCTCCTGATGTCTGTTTTAAAATAAAACCTCTGATCTAAAAAGCATATGACAGATACTTCAGCTAGATAAGATGATCTCTGCAGTTTGGAGCATGACTTGAGTGATTCGTTTTGGGTCACAAGTTAATCTTCAAGTAATAAGATAGGTCAAAAGTCCTAATAATTATGTCTAGCTTCTCAATAAAGCAGTAATTGATGCGATACCAATAGAGAGATGCCTGACCCACTGGGTTACTGTTTCAGGGATATTTAAAAAGTTTATTACACAGAAGGACTTTGCAGAGCAGAAAAGCTGAGCTATTCAATCTGAAAGACAGAGCAAAGTGGACTGCAGGATCAGGCAGTGACTTCGTGAAGGACACTGCGGGTCCTAATGCTCCCTCTTCTGTGTGAACACATGCAAACCACTCTGTTTCCTCTCCCACCCTCTGTCCACCCTGTCTGCTTACACAGTGAAGTCTTCAGTACAGGGATGTTGAGTTTGTGCAAGCTCCACATAACAAGGTCCTCCAAATGCAATTTTTCAGATGATGAATGCCCTTAAAATTTCTGTTATCAGTTGGGTGCCAAGTATTCATAAAACTATATGCGAATGTGCTGATGTTTCTCTCTTTATTTGACAGGCTCAGCTACTGGTCCTACATGCAGACTGAGAAAAGAACTGTTGCCTAAATTGGGGCTACCTGGATTTTAAATAAACGTATTCCTTGACTAATAACCTGGTCACCATGCAGTGTGCTGTTCGATTCAGATTTGGTCCCAGCCCACTGTAGACCAAGTAATCTCTGGCATGTGAGCCATTAGAAGAATCCTTCTGAATGTTGCGCATGTAATTGCAGTAAAAAGGCCACCTCTGTTTACCTCTCCTGGAACAGCTGTAGTGTAGACAAGCAGGCTCTGTCGACATTTCTCAAAACCAATTATTCATCTGTTCACAATTCAACTATTCTGTCCCTCCTGCCTCCTTTTTAAGGTCATACTTTTCATGTAGATATTTAAAAGCATTTCTATGCAACCTATACAAAACCCTTATTATTGTAAAACACATAATAAAACGCAGTACCTAATCACAGCATAAAAAGAGGGTTAGATTGAATATTCCTATTGAAGAAAATGCCTGTTTAACTCCTTTTGAGTATTGGTGTATAAAACCTTCTCTCTAATCAATATTTACTTTAGCCTTCATCTTGGCCACAAAGGGCAGTATTTTCTCTATCCTTTAGTGCATCTCTAATTTAGAGAAAAGTCATGTTTGCAGAACTTTTCTTCAAGGATGTTGTAAAGTGCAAACTTGAAGCTCAATATTTTTAAAAATGTATGCCAGAAGTTAAGGAATTTTAATCAAAGATGTTAGAGATAGTTATTTTCTATTAGGTCAGCTAGCTCATCTGTGCTGCCAAAAATAAAAGACGTTCCTTCCAATGCAGTCCCAAGTGTTTTTGCTTGGCTGTGCTTCAAGTTACTCAAGCCAGAAATATTTTTATATAATTTTACATTATTTATGTCTTATGAAAAGTTGGACTTGCCTCTGGTAGGGAGAAATGTCCCAAAGATGACACAGGTGTCACAATAAAGACTATCCTGAACATCACAGGAGTCTGTGCCCTTGTGCAGAATATGGATCATCTAGCTCTTCCTCGCTACTTGAATTTCGTTATAAGAGCAGTACAGACCCAGATTGGAGCTGGCACCAGAACGGAACAGGCTGAGAATCTTACGTCAAGACGTACCTTACACCACAGGCATGTTCCCTAGTTTGAGTGGACCAACTTATACCAATCAGTATTTGGTATAAATTTAAAGTACCATAAACTTCCAGTAAAAACGAAAGCAATTTTACTTGAAATTTCCATTCAAAATTGTTATAAAATATTTCTAACATTGGTTGGAACTTATAGATTAGGTGAGATGAGTGAGATGATGTAGTACCATCTTTTGCACCATCACCTATGAAGAGAATGAAAGGTTACTAACTCAACTGCAGATGCCTGAGCTCCTGTGAAAACAGTCCCACACAAGACCACCTGCTGGAATACAGCAGTAGGTAGTATAGTAACTACAATGGTGTAAAACAGAATAGATATATAAATTTATAACACAGCAGTTATTTGCAACTCAACTGAAAATCAGAATGATTAGGTGCAAGACCGCACATTAGAAGATAAGCCCTGCAACATATATCTCAACAACAGTAAAGGAGTAATCAATTTAGATACATATAAGGTGATATCACCATCACCAAAACACAGTGAGTCTTAGATTTGATTAAATTATGTGTGAAGAGGAGTTCTGAAACACTCAGGTAAGTTTTGGTGGGTTTATTTTCCATTTTCAGTCTTTAACAGATCAAAAGTGTGATGAAACTGAAAGGCTGACTTTCTTTTGGCATTTCTTGTTGAGAGCAGAAGGAGAGAGAGCTTATTCTCATGAGTTTTCCAGCAGATTTCATGGTCAAAGAGGTTAGAATAGTTTGAATAAGCCCCACATAAACATCTGGGGCCAGATTCATGGGATATTTCAGCTGCTTTGGAGCAATCCAGTGACACAAAACAGCAGTAAAACTCACTTTACTGGCCATTTAAGTCAAGTTTATGGCTGCTTTGCATCCCCAGAGCAGCTCAAAGCCGCCAATACTAGTGGAACTCACTCTGAATTTCTGGATTTTGAGCTGAACTGCAGCCTAACACCAAAATTCCCAAATTTGTCCATTCCTACTAGACATAACATCCTAACTCAGCATGTGTCTGTTGATTATTGCCTTTGTTTACAGTGCTATTGTAATGATCTAATTAGGAGCTAACAGTACTTTCAGTCAATTAACACTCCCTGAAACCTAAGGTTTAAAAAAAAAACACCTTCAATGAGCTCAGGTGTTCTGTAATGAAATATAGCATTTTATTTCTAATTAATCCATTTCCCAGGATGTACACTGTACTTGCAAACCCTGTAAAATGGTATTGTCATTGCTATAAGTTTTGCACTGAGTTTGCAAGGCCTCAGGACTGAAGCTTGTCAGGCTTGCTGCGCTGTCCAGACTTTTCTTGACCTGCTGGTAACCATATTTTTCTTGGTTTAACACCAATATTTCTAATTTACCATGTATCTCTGGCTGATTTGTTTTACTTTTGTTTATTTTTGTATTGTACCTCCATGATTTTACCACTCTAACACATAGTGATGAGAATACAGAGATGTGTTGTCCATGTAATGTAGAGAATACAGGCCTGGTGTGACAGCAGAGAAGTGCAGAGGCAGGATGCGGTGTAGAGGAATACCCACGTGGGGTGATAAGAAAGGTGGCACGGGCTTGGCACTCAAGACCCAAGCAACTCACCAATGGTCAGTTAAAAAATGCAGACCTGCGGCTGGACAAAACTGGGTTTAAGTGTAATAGTATAGTTTGTAAAGATATAATATCTAGCATACCAGAAGGTCACCATATACAGTAAATCTGTATGCAACTTAAAGCTGCAGACCCATGAGGAAAGAAAAAATGTGTAAATGCATGCTAGCAAGCACATATGAAAAAACCTCAAGTAGATTCTATGGTGAGGAATAAGAAACCATCAACATGAACCATCATATTCCTTTTGGTGAAGGACTCTCGATGCTGACAAGCCTGCATTGCACTCCCAACACCCTCAACAGCAGAATGAAACCTTTGACCTTAGGACACAGGGGAGCAGGGAAAGATTGAGCACAGTAACAGAAAAAGGGGTAGAAATTTAGTGTGTGTATAAAAATTTTAACTATTCTATTACCATAGAGGGCAGACGTCAGAGGGTTGTGGTAAATGGAGCCGAATCTAGTTGGAGGCCTGTGACTAGTGGAGTCCCTCAGGGGTCGGTGCTGAGTCCGGTACTATTCAATATCTTCATCAGCGACCTTGATGAGGGAATGGAGTGTACCCTCAGCAAGTTTGCTGATGACACTAAACTGGGAGGAGTGGCTGACACACCAGAAGGATGTGCTGCTATTCAGCAGGACCTAGATAGGCTAGAGAGCTGGGCAGGGAGGAACCTGATGAGATGCAACAAGGACAAGTGTAAGGTCTTGCACCTGGGAAGGAAGAATCCCATGTACCAGTACAGGTTGGGGACTGAGCTGCTGGAGAGCAGCATAGGGGAA
>VWZZ01000786.1:43702-65894 GCA_013399095.1 Psophia crepitans | reverse complement strand
TTATGAGGAAAGGCTGAGGGAGCTGGGTCTCTTTAGCTTGGAGAAGAGGAGGCTGAGGGATGACCTCATCAATGTTTATAAATATGTTAAGGGTGAGTGTCAGGAAGATGGAGCCAGGCTCTTCTCGGCCTCACTAAGCGATAGGACAAGGGGCAACGGGTGCAAATTGGAGCATAGGAGGTTCTGGGTTAATGTAAGGAAAAACTTTTTCACTGTGAGGGTGACAGAGCACTGGAACAGGCTGCCCAGAGAGGTTGTGGAGTCTCCTTCTCTGGAGACATTCAAAACCCGACTGGATGTGTTCCTGAGTGATGTGCTCTAGGTGGCCCTGCCTTGGCATGGGGATTGGACTAGATGATCTTTCGAGGTCCCTTCCAACCCTTGTGATTCTGTGATTCTGTGATACCATTATTGAGACTTTCGGTATGAAAATATTCTTTTCTGAAGTAATTAGATTTGGACAAATGATTCTTGGATAAGACTAAAGATTTTGATTGTAACAACAATAAATTCTTGGCTTTATATATAAAGTGTGTTTCCTCTTTGCCCATAAATGATATTGTCAGCATAACAATATGTATAACAAATAATAGCCATCATCCACCACTTCCCAGGATTTTGCAGAAATGCATTGTTGAATGTTCTTGAAGACATTGAATATTATAATGATGAGTACCACGAGAACCATTAGCAGAATGTAGTAGGGGGGTTAAATGAAAAAATGTGAGGAAATTAATAAACCTGTACTTAGAACAGGGTTTGTATTTTATATGATAAATAAGGCTTGGGACTCCATATTGCCTGTGAAGAGTGGAACAGTTATGAAGGACCAGTCAGTCGTTTATTAGGTGAAGCAGGAGTTTCTGTAACTGTATCATGATGCTGTTGGCTGCAGAAGCAAAATTAAGGTTACACCAGGAGCCATAAATACAATATTTCCTGTTTTTTTCAGTGCTTCATTTAGCAACCTTAATATTCTTTTAACCACAGGTATTTAGTGTAATGTATATACAATATCTGTTTTCTCATTAGACTTTTTTTTCTATTTTCTTCCTGTCTCTTAATAGGGATGGATGGAGCAATTAAAACACAACTCCACTTCAGAGCGTATTGCAAAACCCAAGAGGAGCTTCTGCCTTTCGGAGTGCCAGAGGGCATAGCTGGCAGCAGCTGTGCCATTTCTCCAAAAGTATTATATATATATATATATTTATGTATATACTTTTCTGCAACTAATCATTTCGGGTGGACACTCAAAAGGAAGGAGGAACTACGACCTGATTTATTCTCAATTGCCTTTAGTGTCTATTAGTACATTTAGGATACAGCCAGAAGAGGTTTTGCAAAGGAAAACGGAGGTAAAATGGGACAGATTCCTTAATCTCCACAACCTCAATAAGGAAACACCCCACTATCTTGCCTACATCATCTCTGCATGTGAGTTTTGCCCAACACTATACTCCCATCTCAAAGCCAATTTTCAGTAATTTGTTCCTCTCCTTTCTCTCATTGCCTTCTTTAAACAGGATATAAATATGCTGGAAGTTGATTTCAGTCCTAGTTTTTAACTTCAGTAATTTCAAGAATAACAGAGAAAAAAAAATAGAGCCTATTTCCATGGTACATATATTGCAGTGGGAGACATTTATACTGTACATTATCAAAGTCAGAACACCTAGATTTAATTTAGGACATTCAAAATTGAAACTCATTCTGTTTTTCGTTGGAAAGTTTGTTTCATCTAAATCCTTAATAAGAAGCCCTGGGCTGACCTATGCACTAACTTAGCTTATGTTTCAACTGAACATATTGCTTATTCAATGAGAAAGAATGCTGATGTATTGTGGAAACCTCATCCAGACAAAAAGCCCGACTACAAGAGCATAAGAGTGTGAGCTGCACCAAGGAGCAGCTCCGCTGGTTCCATGAGGTATCAGGCAGACACAGGTTCCTGCTCAGTTGACCTGAAACGCAATGCCTTGCATCTCTTGGGAAAAAAAAAAAAAGCTTTGATTCCGGTTGTTCTGATTCCCCAAATAAATATCTTAATATGTGGATTTTTACTTATAGCATACTGAACACTTCCAAACTTTCTTTGAAAATTATGTTTTGACTGTTAAAAAAAAAGTTCCTTCAAAAAATCACATTGAAAATTCACTGCCAGCTCTATATTTGATCTATAATCAATGTTACGTCAGACTTCATTTTGCACCAGTAAAAGACAGATAACTGAAAGGACTGATGTCTTTTCTCTAGATTTGTTAACTTTTGGTTTATTAATTAATTAAAATGAATGAGATTCTCCCTCTTACTTTCGTTATGCACCTCACTGCTTACCCTTTTATTGCATTTTGTCATCCTACAACACCAAGTTTTCTGTGGAGGCAAATGAGGGTTTGGGTTACTGGGAAGGTAGGGGCAATTATTTTATTTTACACTATTTAGTTCTCTGCAGCCCATATACCTGAGTGTTTCTATAGTCTTTTCTCTTTCAGTTGTTTCTATGGTTCCAAGAACAATGATAATGAAAGGAAATACACAATCAGTTGTACTTACTTACTTAAAAATGCCTCTTTTTCTACAGCACGCTAAAAACCAACCATGAACCTCATGAGCATTACACAGAAGACAGTATTCTAGTGCATTTCATGCTCTATTATACTATCTTATTTAGCCCATACATCAGATTTTAAAATTAATGTAACAATATCATTTACTTAAATAAGCCATGCCAGAAATACAGGGAAAAGCCATTGAGAAGGATTAGTTGGAAGACAGCTTTTAGGATGTCTGTGTTAGCACAGTATATTACATTTAAAAATACACAAAATTAAGGGCATCACGTTTGCTTTTTATCGTTAGCTGTCTGATAGGCTATTTATTTCAGAAAATAGTGATTGAATACTGGCTGCCAGGTAATAAGCTTTCTCTAGTCTGTTATAGGAATTAAATTATCAGCAATCAGTAGCGCTCCTGGTAGCCATGTATTGTGTGTACAACGCACTAGCTGTCCTTTAAATCAAGATGTATCTTTTAATCAGAAGTATCTTCTATCCATAAAGAATTCAGAGTTGGTGCAAGTCCAAACTGAGTTAGAAATAAAGAAAAAGGCCAACTCATTCATGAGTTAGCATGACTGCTGTTGGTACAGTTATTTTTTTTTCTATGCATGCTGAAAAAGCCCTTAGCAGTCGGGGTGTGGGGCAGGACCCTGGGTAGGGTTGGGGCTCTGTGGGGCATTCATTCTCTGGTGCTGCCCTAGAGGTTTAGCAGAAAGCATCCAGAAAGCCTGGTGCACCACAGTATCCTCTTCACTAATTTCACTAATGAAAGGGTCAATCATCTTTTGGCGTGATGTACTGCACTGCCTTTTCCATAGACATGGTGGTGTTGTGTGGATGGTTGGACTCAATGATCTTAGAGGTCTTTTCCAACCTTAAAGATTTTATGATTCTCAAAGAGGTTAAGCCTCTTGATATGAAGTCAGAAGGACCCAGACCGTTCCTCACACAGCCGCAAAATAGTTCACCAAAGGTATTTTTGGGGAGAAGAGTGAATTCAGGAGGAGTTGGAATTTGTGAGCCGCTGTACAGAACAGCTTCATCAGGACTGTTGCAGGTGCTTCCAGTGGAGAGACCTTGCCTCAGGCTTCTTTCTTGGCATAAACAGGAGCTGGTCTAATAAAAAAGGGCAATAGTACATGTTAAGGCCACAGACCTCTTGTTTATTTGATGTAATCTTTTGTAGAGTGCTATCTCTAATTTTCTGTCTTTATGAATGGGAAAATTCATCTAGGGAAGAAATACAAGAGAATCTGGACTGAATCCAGACTCTGCCTATGCACCCTCTTGATTAACATTAACTCTTTATCCCTGTGATCTCAAAAACACATCTCTCAGATCCCAGAAATGCGTGAAGTAAACCCGAAACTCACCAATTTGAGGTGTGCAGTAGGAAGTACTTCTGTAGACTTGCTCACTCATCTTCCCCTAAATACTATCCACTTGTGACTGTCACAGGCAGGATACCAGATTAAATCGGTGGTTATTTTAACTGTTCCCATGTTCTTGAGACTTGACCTTATGATATTCTCAGAGATGTTCAAAATTTGACAGGACAAGGCTCTAAATAACCTTTTTGGGCAGGAGGCCTGGACCAGAAGAACTCCAGAGGCTCCAACAAAACTTCTTCTATGATTCTGATGTCTGGGGCATTTATGCATAAAATGCAGTCATGAAACATGATATAATGTCATTTCAGGGCTAGAAAACAGGTTTCAATGCAGGCGTTTCCCACATCCTACACAGACACAGGAGGCTTTTATATGCTGCAGCTTTTGCCTGGTTAACCATTCCTTGGACTTCCAAAATGAGTGGTTTAGCCCAGTTCCAAAGCATCATGAGGGCAGGTATTGGAAGAAAGTGTTGTGCTTAGGGCTGACCTTTCAATATGGATTTTCATCTTTTCCCAAAGGCAGATCCACATTCAGCCCAGAGACTCCAAGAATGGTCATGTCTGACAAAACTTCACCATCAGGCTCAAAGTCACAAATTAATGACCCTACAGACAGTACATGCACTGATAGAACACATGATAGCAAGCAACAGAATCATTAAGTGAGGATCTAGAGAAAATTAAGGAGAAAGTGAGAGAACACTCCCTGTCAAACTGTGGTGTTAATAATGCCTGGTGTAGATGAGAGGCTGTAACAAGGGAAGCACAGGGAGGGAAGGGATTGAGCTGAATAAGGGGAGACCTTCAGAGGCCTCAGGGGTATCATAAGCCACATCAGCTTGCTCCACAGATATGTTCAGAGGCAAGTGCAAGTAATGTAACTTCTCCCAGAGACAGAGGGGAATGCATTAGGCACATGCTTGTTGCACACTGGGTTAGGATTCCCAAACCAGTTTTCAGCCCTCTGGACACCTACACAACACAATCAAGTACAATGACCTCAGAATCATGATTCAGATTCAGGTCTACATAATACTGAGTCCCATCTTATCTGCTGCTTCTTATCCGCATTGTTCACCCAGGCATAAGGCCACCCCAAACTGAATACTCAACAGGCAGTTCTGGAGCTGGTGTTAGTTCATTGAGCTATTCCGTTGGTACATAGGATGACAGGATAATTCAGCTTGGAAGGGATCCTAGGTTTCTAGTCCAACCTACTGCTCAGAGCAGGGACAGCTCTGAGGTCAAACATAGTTGTCCAGGACATTGTTCAGTCAGGTCTTGAAAACCTGCAAGAAGCATGAGACCACACATCCTTTCAAGACAACCTGCTCCACTTCCAAGCTGTCCTCGTTGGGAAAAAGTTTCTCCATATACCCAGTCTGAACTTCTCTTGCTTCAACTTGTGCCCGTTGTGTCTTGTCCTCCCACCATGCACTGCTCTGAAGAGCCCCGCTCCATTTCCTCAATTGACCCCTAATAGGCACTGGCAGCAGCTGTTAGGTGCTCCTGAGACCATCCATTCTCCAGGCTGACTCAGACCACCTCCCCCAACCTAACCTCAAAGGGCAAGTGCTCCAACATGCCCATTAGTCCCTGGCTTTCCTGTATTGACAGACCAAAACTGGTCACAGTATCTAGATGTGGTCTAATGAGTGTTGAATGAAGGGGAACTATCTTCACAGTGTTTTAAACCCGAGGTTCTTGGCTTCCACATCACCTATACATTCTAATCCAATTGGACAGGTTGGATCGATGGGCCAAGGACAACTGTATGAGGTTTAACAAGGCCAAGTGCCGGGTCCTGCACTTTGGCCACAACAACCCTGGACAGCGCTACAGGCTGGGGGCGGAGTGGTTGGAGAGCTGCCTGGCAGAGAAAGACCTGGAGGTACTGGTTGACAGCTGACTCAACATGAGCCAGCAGTGTGCCCAGGTGGCCAAGAAAGCCAATGGCATCCTGGCCTGCATCAGGAATGGTGTGGCCAGCAGGAGTAGGGAAGTGATTGTCCCCCTGTACTCGGCTCTGGTGAAGCCACACGTTGAGTACTGTGGCCAGTTTTGGGCCCCTCAGTACAAGAAGGACATTGAGGCCCTGAGGTGTGTTGCTGGAGCAACAAAACTGGTGAAGGGACTGGAAAACAAGTCTTATGAGGAGTGGCTGAGGGAACTGGGCTTGTTCAGCCTGGAGAAGAGGAGGCTGAGGGGAGACCTGATCGCTCTCTACAACTACCTGAAAGGAGGTTGTAGTGAGGAGGGTGTCGGTCTCTTCTCCCAAGTAGCAAGTGGCAGGACAAGAGGGAATGGCCTCAAGTTGTGTCAGGGGAGGTTTAGGTTGGATATTAGGAAAAAATTCTTCACGGAAAGAGTAGTGAGGCATTGGAATGGACTGCCCAGAGAGGTGGTTGAATCACCATCCCTGGAGACATTCAAAAAACATGTAGATGTGGCACTCCAGGACATGGTCTAGTAGGCATGGTGGTGTTAGGTTGACGGTTGGACTAAGGTCCTTTCCAACCTTAGTGATTCTATGATTCTGTGATTCCTGCCATTCTACATGATCTCACAGAGAGCAGAGATAAAACAGGAAACAGCAAGACACCTTCTGGTTCAGACATGGAGAAGTTACACCGGGAACATAGTTCTCTTTCTGATAATCTGGAGAGCACTGTGTAGTTCCCTCCCCCTGGACCCTCAGAGACTGTTTATTTTGCTCTATACATGAAAAATTAGGAAAGGCACCTAGTCTTTTCATAGTCAGCCTGGAGTTCTTGTGTGTATCTCTGAGGTAGAACCTTCACCTTGTATAGTCTTGACTCCTCTCTTGGTACAAGGAGAACAACAATAAGACTCTGGTTTTTTAAATGCTCAGAGAATCGCAGAATCACAGAATCGTAGAGGTTGGAAGGGACCTCGAAAGATCATCCAGTCCAACCCCCCTGCCAAGGCAGGGCCACCTAGAGCACATCACTCAGGAACACGTCCAGTCGGGTTTTGAATGTCTCCAGAGAAGGAGACTCCACAACCTCTCTGGGCAGCCTGTTCCAATGCTCTGTCACCCTCACGGTGAAAAAGTTTTTCCTTATATTAACCCGGAACCTCCTATGCTCTAGCATGAGAGCAGTCCTAAGAACGTGCTACTACTGCTATTATCTCAGGTTACACTAAAAGGCTTTGGACAGCATTAGAAACCTGGAGGAGGAGAGAGATTTTGCTTGTTGGTGTCACTACAAATACACATTATTCCATTTTGATGCTGTAAAGTCAGTACAGGCTTAGGCCCCTTATATACACATTCCTTTTCTACAGCACATGCCATGAAATCAGCTAAAGCAAACAAATAAAAATTCAAGACATTGATCAAGACATCTACCTACAGCCCCTTTGTGACACTCCATGTGTTTTCTTCTGTATAAATCATTGCTCTCCATACAACTCACATTGACTTATTCCTGAAGGACAAGAGAAAGACATCAGGAAGGGTCAGAGTAGTGGCTGCCCACAGCCATTTACCAAACCCAGAAACTCTCATTCCTATGCCATGGAAGCCAGTGCACCAAAATAAATCCCCAAATGGCTCAGAAAAAAACACAAGGTGTCAAAACACCTAGTCCTATCTTTCCTCAGCTTTGAAAACTCTTCCAGTTTCTAGACCAGCTGTAAGAGAGCAACTGACTTTCATGCTGTGCACCCCAGTCACCCCCTCTGAGAATCCCCCTGCACGACATTTACTTTAATAGGTCTAATTATAAAGAAATGCACTTTTCAATCAGAACCGAAGAACCAGTAGGTTTTCTTCTTTAACATGCCAACCAGCTGTTTTGAAAGGTACATCTCTAATCTCTTTCCTTCCACATGTTCAAACAGATGAAAGTAATTTTGTGCTCAACTGTCTATAAGTAATTAGACTGGGATGTAAAGGAGTCTTTATGTATCAGTTCAGAAAGAGCTACACTCTTAGCATACAGAATAATTATTAGCAATCTTCTTCATCTGTAAGGTATACCTTATGCATTTTACATGAGTCCCCATTATTAACATAACCTGACTATCAAAGCTCCATTGAAACTGGTGTCTTCTTTTTCATGTAACTGACTGAAATTCCCCAGAAATATAGTAATTTGAAAACAGCAATGCTGATGATTTGTTTCAGCTGTAATTTGTTATTTTTTTTCACTTTGTTGTTTTCCTAGTAAAGACCTAAACCAGTGGGGCTCCAATATACACAAACAAGTGTTCTGCTTTTGCTACAAGATGGATATTAATATTCAGTGAGGGTCCTAGAATGCTGCCTTTTGTCGGATTCCCAGGCTAAATTCCCTTAATCTTATTAATTAGGAGGTCACAAAAAGAATACTTTATTGGGAAACAAAATGTGTGTTCTAAAGATAGCTTAAATCAAATCTATGAATTTACTAGGAATGATGATGGCAGAATCTGCCTTAGGACTGTGCTTGACATCTCTGTAAACGGGGTAGGGCAATTACTGATAGTCAGAGGGGCAGAGGCATCTTTTGAACTCTAGCTATTAAACAAGTTGGACCATCTTTCACAAGAACAGTGAGAGTTTCAGGACTGGGATTGTCCCCAGTATAAGGAAAGCTGCCCGAGGAGCATACACCATTGCAGGATTTTCACTTACATGTAGGTACAGGCAAAACTGATCCAAGCCAGAAGGAATGCATTGAAAGACATGGCACTTGCTTTTCTCCTTGCATGGCAGAGAGTTTTTGAAAGCAGGTTGTTTCCTCAAAGAAAATCCCTCTACAGCTACATATCATGACCACATCTTCTCAAGAAATGGAGTCACAATTTTCTTGGAAAAAAAGTGCAGTTTTAGTTTCTCTAGAATCACAAGGCATCCTTGGGAAGTGAAGTCTGACTATTAATGTTTTTACCACCAAAGTTGGAAGGAAGATGGTTATTTGCCGACAGGCATGAGATCTGCATCGTGAGAACGGCAGTAGAGAGGCCAAAACCATCCATTCTTTCTGTCAGTAAGAAAGCAGCAGTTATTTTGTACAAGCACACACATCAGAGGGACTTGGCCTAACCTTCAAGGATTACATGTACTGCATGTCAGTGCAAGTGACTCAGATGCACTGTGTCTGTCCCCAGAGTAAGGCACGCTCTGTGAGTACAATCAGAAGTGAGGCACTTTTCATTTGTTATTTTGATGTATCTAGCACTGACAGGAACTGTACTCTACAGATGTGTAAGAACAGCAGGCTCCTGCCCTGAAGAGCTGATTGTCTAAACAGACCAAAAAAGCAGCAAAAAGACTAAAATGAAACTGAAAACCAAAGTGGAGATATGGCTATTTATTATACAACTTGTTACAGTTATGAGAGGAGGTCCAGCAGGACAAAGTCAGGATATTTATCTGTCAGATCCACATCATAATGAAGGTATTTCAATGAAACACTGTCATATTGGATCAAAATATTATCCCGCTGCAGCTCAGTTCAGTCTGGCCCGTCATACACTGAAGAGTAAGAATAGCAATACACCAGCCATACACAGCTTAAACGTGCTGGGAAAGACTTGAGAAAAGCCCAGAGGTAGACTTAGCCCAGTTCTAAATGGCCTAGTGATGGAGGAAGGAGATACACAGCCTCAGCAGGGTTTCCAAACCAAAAAGGTTGGAAATATTACCCTGTGATTCAGGTGAAAAGGGAGCATTGTATTTGCATGGTTTGTACCAATGAGGGTAAATATTGTTCTGGATTTAACTTTCAGATAAAGGTTACTGCTCACTACACAGCAAAGGATGTGTTGCGATGAAAATAGCATCAGGCATGCATTTTTCCATTAGAAATCAATTAATCTGTGCCTGCCCCACAGTTCAAGTCATGTGACTTCATGCATAACACTTAATGCATTCAAGACTACAACGTAAGTATCCCACGGAGACACAAAAATATGGAAACAGAACAGGGCTGGAACTGCGATTATGTCATGTGTTCTTGCCCTTCACATTATTAGTTTTCTTAGAGACTAAAGGTGTGTATGATATGTTACAAATGTTCTCTCTCTGCAAATATCCAAAATAATAACTTCCATATTATCTATTAGAGATGTTCTTGGATATTTGAAGCACTTAGGAAAGAGGCCATTACCACTTTCTCTGGAATGTCCTTCCTAGGTGATTCCCCTCCTCACATAGGCTCCTTAACATTATGGATAACATAACAGAAAAGATCACAGTAGCTAAAGATATGAAAAATACTATTTTCTAGAGGTCAAAATTACCCATTACCTTCACCTGAATACAATTTCTTTGCTTTGGTGTGTCATAGAATCATAGAATGGTTTGGGTTGGAAGGGACCTCAAATCCAATTGATTCTAGGAAGAAATGTTGTTGTGTCCGTTATTACTTCACTGTTTTGCTAAAAGGTTGGTTATATGGTGAGCACTGACCTACGCAGGGGTTTTCCATCATTGCTCACAACGGTATCACTCAAGATCTGGAGATCTGATCCTACTGTACCTTGTCAAAGAGCAAATAAACATACTGGGGTACATTTCCTGGGCATGGGGAGGTGCCACAGAGGCCTCCAAGAACCTGCTTACAGGGTCTGCTCTCAGCTGGTCATGCCCTAGCATATGTCTATCCTTACAGCAAGAACAGGGACACAGGGTCTGCATCTATTGTGTTCTTAAAAAAAAAAACAAACAATGCTGCTAAAAGGGCAGTAAGAAAGGCTAAAGGAAAGGCAAGACCTAGCCAGTCACTTCTGTCAGGGACTGGCTAACCTGGCTGTTTAGACTCATCAGAGGGAACATGGCAAGCCTCTGAAACAACATGACTAATTACCCTGATAGCAACTCACCACCACAGGGTGACTAAGAGTCTTTAGGACCCACCAAGAAGTACTTGGAGAGGAAACCCAAAGAAACAAAGGACAAATAAATGAAACATATAACGCCTTCCCCAGTCAAAGAATGCCCGAAGACCCACGGTGATGAGAACTTCACTAGTTCTAGCTGGTTTAACACAAAGGTGTACAGTTGCTGTGTGGATGTCCTAGAATATGCAGAAAAATTACAAAATATCCCACACATACCATGACATCCTTGTGGCCATTCAGCTGCTATGTAAGACTGGTTTCTACGTTGAACGGTGCCCTAAAGCTCATTCCAAATACTGGGGACTTACAGAGCTGAGTAAATTGCACAAAATAAGGTGAGTAGGTCATTAAACTGGGAAAGATGGAAACAGTAGGTGTGCAGAATAAGTATAAGCTACAAGGGAAACCTAATTTTTGCCTTGAGACACACCTTTAGTACTAATTGTGCTGTCTAGATAAAGCCCTATTAAGTCGTGGGTGATCTCTGAGGGTATTTTTCATTATTAAAAAAAGGTTGGGTTTTTTTTTTTACTTTAAAAGCTAGGATCCACATTTCTTGCATTCAAGCAGTAGAAGAGACTCTGCAGACGGGTCCTGCAGATAGTAATTTTCCTGCATATTATTCTTTGCCAAAAAATTAGTTGTTCCTCTCCCTCTTTTCTTGTTCACATTATGGCTTTTCCTCGTGTTTTCCCTTGCTGTGAATTATACTAAGAATGTACATCATGGGAATACATCTCTCATTGGAGAGAAATTGTGACTTTTCTTTTTTTTTCATTCTTTTAACTGAGGGTCTGTGACTCTTTATTTTGTTTTCCCTAAATTCTATTAAGTCACCATGATTTTATGATGTATAACAATCTTTCCATTTGTTACACTTTTAAATGTATAAATAGTGTGTAAAACAATGAGCAAGATTCACCAGGAGGCTCTGGCTGCCAGGTGCTGCTGTAGTGAGTGGAGCTCCCCCCTGTTGATTCAAAACAAGGCGATGAGCTCTCTGACCCCAGACCAGCAAAGCTCTTAATTCCAATGGATTTGTTCCCATGTTAAAAAAAAAAAAAGATGTCCCGAAGTGGTCTCTTGGATTAGAGATTCAAGTCCCTTCGTCCCTGAGCCTCAAGCCCATTACTCACAAACATCCAAGCACAGAATTAGAGGGACAGTTGTGTCCTCTCAGTTTTAGGTCAGAAGACGATCAATTTTCTGTAAATTGCACAAGGAAACAAAGCAAAACATGTATTATCCCTTCTCATTCCCAAGAAACAAAACAATGCAGAATATATGAAATGGAAACAAAATATTCCATTAGCATCCTGTCTCCCAACAATAAAACTCACCTGTGTGACATAACTAAACTACCTTGCTTTTTGAGAGTTTTCAGCTATAACTTTCCCCATCAAGATTACACAACCTGAGGTCCTGTTCTGGGACATCTCAAAGCAGGATTTCTGGTGCTCTTTCTGAGGAGGGTAGAGCAGAGGCTCCTGGCTGGGAGCAGAGGCACCATGTGCAAGTGGGCAGCGCTGGCAAGCACCACGGTGGGCAGGCAGACTCCTCTCTTCCGTGGGAGACAGCTGGAGACAAGAAGAAAAACTTGCACCACAATACCCTTGCTTCAACCCATTTAGCTGTGGGCAAGCGCGCAAGCCCGTGTTTTGTTTCTGTTGAGGAACTTGTCTCAGCTACTGAGGGGGATAGCAGAACTGTGGAAATAAAACAACCAGGTACCAGTACTGGTTCTTTGTTCTCAGTAGCATAATAAATACAACTACCTTCACTAGTAAATAAACAGACTTTTGAAGCACTTCTTTTGATCCTTGTGAGAGCCCCATGTTTAGAAAACATTTGCTCTTGATTGCTCCATTATGGGTTCAAGCTCTTTCCAGGACACATCATTGATCTCCTCTCTGAGTTTTCATCAGTGCTATACTTAATTGTGAGGAACGTTCTGAAAGAAAGTATTGCCAGTCCATACTAACCTCCTGAGTTCAAAGGAGGGATATGCTTCCTCTCAGTTGTTTGAATGTTCACTCTTCATTTCAGGTTGTCTTTGAAATTCACTTTGCTTCTTAGGGCTTGTTTTGTTCTGGGCATTTTCCCCTGCAGAACACAGTCCATAAAGAATTCAGAAGAAACCAAATTGCAGTGAAGAAAAAAATGAGAGCAAATCCATAGTATTTTATCCATATTGAATTCTTTGCTGTCTACTGTGTTCTCTCTCTGTCACCTGAAATATTGTTCCTCTCTGGGAAAAAAAAAAATATTCAACACAATTTTTAAGCAGCTTGGTTTTATTGGGAAAGGTGATGATGAGTTAGTGGTAATATGAGTCAGACTAAATGCTTTCATGTGTCATGTCTCATCCAGAGCTCTGGTTTCCTTTTTCCTCTGAGAATGTATTTACAAGGAATGCACTTTTCTCATCTTCATTTGTGCACACTACAAAAAAAACACCTCATTATTTGATAAGTTGGCAACTGTCTGTGCCCAGGACTGAAAAACAGACTTACTGAGGGAAAGAGGTGTTTCTGGCAAAATTGCACAATACCTGCTCAATGAATGAGTAAAGATAAGTGTTAGCAGCTTGCCTGCATTCAATTTACTGACATCTCCTTAGAGCAGTTCTCTTTCATAATTACTGGTAGAGTGCATCATGATCCCATTAGGCTCTTCAGGACACCAAGGCTTTGTCTCACTATCAAGAACTCAACTCACATGCATCCCATCCAACTTCAATCATCTAATGGAAGTCCCTACCCTGGGAGCTCCTCACTCTAGACCCCTCTCTAGTGAAACTGTCATCTTCACAGGTAAATCAAAACTTAGGAGGGCTGAATCATTTTGCAGAGCCATGTGTTTCCATTTTCTATGGAGGGAGTCTCAGGGCACTAAGCTACCTTAGCACTTCAGTTATGTGCCTAAAGTTAGAGATGAGGAACCTGGTGCATAGAATATACCCAAATTACAGCCTGACAAACTGAAGGAATGATGCCAAGTACCACCTAAGCTGGCAAGTGGATGAGGAGCACCAAAGAGTGGATATTAGACAACATTAAGACAAAAGTCACTTGGGTAGTTTATGTGCAGGTTAAGGATTTCAGTCATCTCTCTTTGATTTCTTACTCCACCACAGTCTGGTTGTGAAACCTTTAGCTGTCTCTTTCTTGGGTCCTCACTTGTAAAACGAGGAGTAAAGCCTCTCTTCTCTCAGAGTAAGTACATTATAGATCACAATATGGAATACAGAGAAATCCTGAGGCAAGAGAACTGAATGGGAAGAGGTTATGCACATTTCCTCAAAATAGATGGATAAAATAAAAATATATCTCTGTAAAACTGGCATCTTGCATCATTTCAGAAGTATGTGAATCTTCTAAAAGCAATAAAGGACAAGCATCCACTTCTCAAAGTGGGTACCTGCAACACTGTACCATAATCAGGGCTAAATGCAAAGACATGAGCTGTCCTCTAGTGTATATAAGCCAGTGTAAATTACATGTCATGGACTTTATATAGTTAAAAAAAGAAGTGGGGGATGGGAAAAGGAGAGGGAAGTTCCATCTTCATATTTATTTTGCTTCATAAATATGCATTCCCCCATGACCCTCTCGTGTCCGCACAGAAGTGTGCTGTTTTTCATTTTACCATTAAAGAATGTCACATCATAAACAACCAGTTCCAACAGACATGCATAAAATCTCACACTCAGCTGAGCCCATAACTTTCCGTGAACAATCAAGTGCTCTATGCAATAATTTTTAAACTGATAATTATGCACTATTTGATCAGCTTGTATGTTCGTACTAGACACCTGATTAGCAAATGCTACAGTGTTTACTCATTTTTCTTCCATGGACTGACTATCTATCTATCTATCTATCTATCTATCTATCTATCTATCTATCTATCTTCCACTATGTTGTTCCCTACTATGACAGTGTCTAAGTAATTTCTGTATATTTAAAAACAGAAATAACATTATATTTCTTAATTTCTTTCTGTCTTTACTTTCCCAGCTCGATTAATTTATAGGTTGGCCAGCTACTCATATTATACTCATTTTGCCTTGAAAATAAACAGGGGTTTTATAGTAAGTGCTGGCGGAATTTGAAAGCTAAGTCTAAAAAAAACCCTGACTTCTGCATTTGTTCCTGAAAAGATAGGAACCACCCATGTCTTCTTGACAGGGACAGAAGGTTCTACAGTGTTTGTGCTCTCTGCATGGGAGCTTCCCCTCCTAACTAAAGTCTATCTGGCCCTGTGGACCTTATCAGCCATGAGAGTTCCTGCTTAAGGAGACACAGTCATGACTTCGGAAGAGAAATGCTCTCCAGTCATCCTAGACATCTATCTTCACACCATAGATACTGTAGCTTACTCTACATTTAATACCCGCAGATAATAATTTCATTAGCAAAATTGTCATGGGTGTTGAGGTTTCTTCACTCTAGTATCTTGCTCTTATAATAGCATTCTGCACCCCTAAAGGATCCAAAGACTTCACATCAGCTTAGTTATCTGAAGGTAAATGCATTTAATACAGGGAGGACGTGGTGCAGGAGGTACAGTCCCCAAGCAACTCTTCCCAGTGTTGTGTTGGCATAGCTTTGATCAGCTGCTCTTGGCTGAAGGTAAGTTAAAAAAGTGTGTTAATCACTCAGCGCTATTCTCTGACTTCACCAAAGTGCTATTGCTGAACTAATCTTCTGGCTTTCACTACGCACAAGCACAAGGGAGAAAGGAAGAGCAAGGCTGCCCTGCTCCTGTGATAGCGTCAGCCTAAAACCAAGCCATAACATCCACTTAGTGCCTCTTTAGAAGAGCTAAATGGATTTTGTAAATTCCATTGGTAAATTAGTGCTAGTGTTATTCACATAAATCTTGCCATTAAAATGATTTACCTCAACTCTAGCATTATTAATGTTCTGTAAATTAGGTCCATAAAATGACATTTGCCATGCCATTAACTGAAGATAATCCACAAAGCTCATTTCTAACCTCCTTTATATTTTTTATAATGTCCTTCATAAACACTACTGTAGCTCTCTTAGACGCATGCAGTCATCACTATATTGATAGCTCTGACACAGCATACGCTTCAGATCAATTACTGAATCAGGAGACTAATTTAGACAATCTTTACTTGTGGTCAGAAAAAGATTCATTATTTATGAGTGCAAACAAAACTGTATCATTGTTCTTCAATTCAAAACACATGTTCCCTGGAACATCAGCCATCTTCAGACTTTCTACAGTCAAAGTGGATTATAGCCCTGGAAAATGTTGGTAATTTCAGAAACTGGCTGGACAAACATCTTTCAGGAATGAAAATACAGCCGTTGAAGCAACCAAGAAAAATAGATTTATCTAAGAAGACTTCACCAGTTGGCCAAAAAATAGAGCTCACAAAGTGTTATAAGCTTATTAATGTCTTTTTTCGTGTTTATAGATACTAAGCATTTCCATTAAAGCCCTGTGGTGGCTGAAGTCAATTCACAACACTTACAGTTTGATCTGAGGAGAAAAAGTCTTAAAAGGTATAATTAATTGGTCTGATCTCTTAATTGCTTGATTTTGCAAATACAAAAAAAGTCAAGCCTAACACTAGGATTACCATTCCATGAGATGCTAAGCATTCTCTGCTCCCATTAATGACATGAGGATGATGTCATTGAATGACGTTTGTCTTGATGGATTTGCAGAGCAGTTCACTTATAGATGACCTCATTGCATTGAGACAGAAGAGCCCGCACCCGCCTAAGAAGAGAGCGAGCTACAAGGAGAAATATCCGATCAAGAACAAGACTTCATTCCATAAAATAATAGTTTCAATTTCAAGAATAAAAATCTCCAATTTCTTTAGGTCAGGAGGGTGGCTTTATCGCAAAATGACAAATTAATTCTACAATGTCCGTTCTGTGACACCAAAAGGGATGCGAACAGTATTTCCAGGGAGTTTTGCTTGTGATTACCATTACTTGAAGCTACCTCAAGATAGAATCAAAATCACAAGGATCATGCCCTGGCGCTTTAGAAAGTTACTGACCTCCAGCTGCTGGTAGCTGGCCCCCATGTAAAATGCAGTAGTTAGCTGTGTTTGTGTTCCCCTTCTGCTTCAGCACACAATGCAAGCATTTGGCTGGAAGGACCAACATAATTGTTTTAGCTGTTCAAGCGTGACTGAAAGAAGACATTTGATTGCATCCTATTAACCTATTGATCTCTGCTGGAGCTCCTGTCAGAGGGCCACCTTATAACCCTTTTCTCCAACTGTGCATTGCCAAGTTTATGCACCTATTTGAGCTAACAGAGGAAATAGCAAAGTTGTACATTTAGCTTTTCATAATCACTTTCAAAAAGGAGGATCCAATCATTGGAAAACACTGTATTGACAGCTTTGTCAGCCACCTACCTATCACTACCCCAAAAAAACATGATCAGCTTGATCAAACTTAAATTCGCTATGTCTACAAGACAGTTAATGAGTTCCCAAAACGAGGTCAATCTTTTTGCTGCAGTCAGACTACTCAAACAGTGCAAGCACGAAATGGCTGAAGACTGTTTCTGTAGAGAACTCCAGGAGCTGGCAGGAAATCTTGAAAAGGGGGGATTGCCACACCACCCAAAGCACAGATATGAGGACGGGCATGGGACGCTGCCTCTTCGTCACCAGCGGCAGCGGCAGTCTTGAGAAATACAAAACAAAGAAGAGGCTACAAAATATCCAGATATATTTTTATGTTCTGGGATATGAAAGATGTTCCAGCTTCATCCTACCAAGTTCAAGGCGCCACAAACTGACTGCCGCCCTCCATGGATGCACAGTGTCAAGTAGGAGGGCTTTATGTTGCTACCATATCCCTAAAGGTTGGGTCCTCTCCTTTAGATGAGAATTTAAGCTTGCAGACCCCCATGAAATGTGTCTAATGTCCACCCTCTCACATACAGAAATCATAAAACATCAAGTCAGGCGTAGTATTTTTAGAACATGAAAGTAATAGAACATGAAAGTCATGATTGCCACAACAGAAGTCCAGCTTCAGCTCTAATTAATAATGTATGCTGCCCCAGACACTTCTTGCTTTCTATATGTGGCGGCATGCTACATGCGATGTGCAACCTAGCTTGATCCAATTCTTAATGAGTACAAGATGCTTTTGTGGCTTTTGTTACCTGTTCTTCATTAGTTATTAGTAACAAAACACTAAAATTTATTGGGCAAGACTAACTAATTGAAGGAACATATATGAAAAAACCCCACCATATTCCTTTATGTAAAAACTATAAAGGGTTATTTGCATCATTATTTTGAAAACAGAATGAAATTTTTAAAACTCTGCTGTGGTAGAAGATCTTAGAAGACAAAAGGAATTATTAGAGGTTTCCATATATCAAAATCCTTCTGAAATAGAGTATAAAGTCTCCTTGGAAAACATGCAATACTTCAACTTTGCCAAAAAAATTACAAATGGCCCAATAACCTAAGCTTTACACCTTGAAAGGCTAAACTTTGTTTTACTTATGGATTTTTTACTGTCAAAAAAAAAAGAGAGAAAAAACAGCTTTTTATTGGTATAAATCTCAGCCAGTTCTTGTAAAACTTTGAGACTCACTCAGTCAGCCTTAAGAGTAGGGCAATACCTGGCTCCTTGCAAAAGTCTTAGTGAAGGCTGGTTTTACTCCCTGAAAATAACTGGGCTCATTGTGGACCTCAGTAGTGAGACGTAATTATAAAACTGAAGTTTTACTAGCCCGTTGATGAAATGCCAGCCATGGAGAAGATATTATAGAATACATTATGAATATCAGAGGTTGGTTTGATTTTTTTTAAAGTCTTGCATATACAATGTTATTGTATTGCCATTTCTCTAAGCTATTGCAAAATCATTATTATCTATACCCCAGTCAAAAAATCTAATAGTTTGACTATTATCATCATCACTCAGGATGATTACATGCAAAATGGGCAGTCATTTGCGCCTCCTGTTGTGCCTTACCCGTGCTATAATATCTGCACACCCTGTGGTACTCGACTGCTTTAAACAAGACACACGTAGCCTTACCCTCTGCTGGCAGTTCCCTCAGTGCCAGCTTAGTGAAGCCAGCTGTGTTGCAACAATGACTGTAGAGCTTGGTTCGGTTTCCCCTCCTATCCTAGAACAAAAGGAGTACAAGCTATTTTTAAAGCCTACATTTTCACTTGTTCTTGTATTGATAATCTCAAGGCAGATTTAGTACCTCACTTGTAGAGTTCAACTCAGATATCTAAAGATAACCCTGAAGCAAGCTTCCGTATCACTAATATTCTTCACATATTATTTTGCTGATCCCAAGAGGGAATCTATAATAATACAAAGGGAGTCTGGAAGAGTAAAACTGCAAAAGAAATATACTGTACTTGTGGTCTTGAGAATGAAAAACAGCATTAGAAGTGTTTAGCCTTTGGCCAATACAAAACCTACGGCCCTGAGCAGCCTTTTAGAGAAAAATTAGATGCATAAAGGAGAATCAGAGGAGTGATTAGAGCTGTTTGTATGTGGAGCTGCAGCAGCTCAACTCAATCTCGTTTTTATCTTTTTGTTTTTTAACTAATCAGGTGCAAAGCTGTGCGTGAACAATTTTATACCCACTGAAACCCTAAGTTTAGTGAATGGCAGCTAGGCAGAGATTTTAGCTAAACTGAAACAAACAGAACTTGGGCCAAAGCACCATCCATACAGTGTAGTATGTACGTTGGGGACACAATGACAAAACAGGTTTCTCACCCTTTCCTTGTGAAGGTCAGCCTGGAAATACGAAACACACGTGAGCAGGGAAGGTCCACTCAGAGACAAAGATCCTCATCAAGGCACTCTGCCAGCGGAAAGTGTCACGCGGGGTGATAGGGGTGAGGTGAGTAACCTTCTGAAGATCCCTTTTTCCCCTGCTAAGTTCTGGAGGAGCCCATATAACCAGCCTGGCACAGATACTTTAACTTTAGACAGTTAAAGCTGAGTGAGATTAATCCGCACTAAAATTAAGTTACCTCTCAATGGATGGAAATCATTTTAAATGTTACGATGCCAGAAGCAACCCAAGGAGGCTGACAATGGGCTGCTGGCTACGAAGATCAGTGTATTTCCGTGAAGCACTAAATAAACAATAGGAGATGGAAGGAGAGGCCTGCATTCCTTAAAAGGACAAGACATATGAAAAGTAAACTCACGGTTTTATAAAAGAGAAAAAAAAAGAAAAACAACTAAGAACAGAAAACAAAGCAGGCTGTTTCTAAAAGTAAACTTGAATCACCAAATGTGTTTAATGTAAAGAACCCAGCATGTGGCTGCATCAGAAATATACATTAAGGAGAAAAATCTTGTGTCTGGAATAAATTTTCAAACCACTTTGTTTCCTTTAATAACAGAACATAGAATATAGAGCGGAGTGGGGGGGGATGGGGAGATGGGGGACATGACTCTGACACCACAGTTCTGTCTTTTCTCAACTACGCAAGGAAGATTTAAGGGCTGAAAACATTTTAGGAAGTAGTCCTAGTGGGGAAAGAACCGGAATTTACCCACGTAATTTGAGAAATTTAACTGAAACACCTGTTTACATGGACTCCTCTACTCAAACTCCTTCTGACAAAGCACTCATCTCCAGAAGACACATTCTTAAATGGACTAGATGTCCCTTTGAAGGCCTGCAACTCTTTGCACTTGTCATAGAGGATGCTTGTGTTGAGGACACTCCTGGCAGTCACCAGAGATAAGTAAATTATGAATAAGGATTAACACCAAACCTAGAACCAAACCATCAAACTGGTCTTGAGTAAGCGCAGAAAACCACTGCTGATTCCACGTAAGTGCTGATGAACGGCGCCTGCGCATCCCTGTACCTTCAGCAATGACACTGGCATGCCATTCCCTCCGAGTTAGGGAAAACGCCAGAGTAAATGCCGCAGTAGCTACAGATCTCTGACAGGGAAAGTTAGTCACTGCTTCCTGCAGACCATACAGCTGCCAAAATCGCCATTTTCCAGACAACTCAAAGGGCAGTCATTGTCAGAAAAAGAGAAAATTCTTATCCAAAGGACAGCTACAAAATATAGAATGTTTTCTGCTCATCTAATTTACCTGTAATGTAATGTCCTATGAATTTTATGGAGCACTGCGTTGTTCCAGGTAACCTGTAACTTGCCATTTTTGTGCTGGTTTCCTGTGCACTGAGGATTATTTTTCTGTGTGATAACTAAGACTTTATTTCTAGACAAATTTCTGCTTGAAGTACCATAGAGAATTGTGCATAACTGCTTGATTTGCTTGCCGTTGAATACCATTTTTTGTGTAAGGTAAAAAATATCTGCTCTCTGACCAATGCATTCCAAAAGCTTTGTCAAAAAACATTGTTGTAAGAGTTCCCAAATAACATAAAAATGAGTTGGATAGTAAAGTGCTATTAGCATTAGTATATTATGCGAGCTGACTGGAAATGCATTTCTGTGCCTCTCAGATCAAATTGAAACAGTACCGCACATTTTACAAACTACATTTTTCATCAAAATTCCTGCAAAATTAATAAAAACAAAACCTTAGTATTCATTTCCCTACATGGATATCACAAGTCTTACTTCTACATATTTGTATTTTACCTGATAATTTAGGAAGGTGGGTATTTAGCAGATAATCATTAAATGTCAGATTGTGCATGTGGAATTATAACATTTGTAAATTTGTTTCCACATAATTTCTCTTAAAATATACAGTCTTCAGTATACTGTAGGATAACAACACATATGGTGTGCTTTCAAGACAATTGTTTAGTTGCCTCAGTAGTACACAAGCAGACTTGCTGACAGTTTGATTTTCTAGCCTTTACTGTTTAACATCTTTGTCGGCGACATGGACAGTGGGATCGAGTGCGCCCTCAGCGAGTTTGCCACCAAGCTGTGTGGTGCAGTCAACACACTGGAGGGAAGGGATGCCATCCAGAGGGACCATGGCAAGCTAGAAAAGTGGGCCCATGTGAACCTCATGAAGTTCGACTCAAGTGCAATGTCCTGCATGTGGGTCATTACAATCCCAAGCACAGCTACAGGCTGGGCAGAGAATGGGTTGAGAGCAGCCCCAAGAAGAAGACTTGGGGGTGCTGGTTGATGAAAAGCTCAACATGAGCTGGCAGTGTGCGCGGGCAGCCCAGAAAGCCAACTGTGTCCTGGGCTGCATCAAAACCAGTGTCACCAGCAGGTCGAGGGAGATAATTCTCCCCCTCTACTCCGCTCTTGTGAGACCCCACCTGGAGGAATGCGTCCAGCTCTGGAGTCCCCAGTACAAGAAGGACATGGAGCTGTTTGAGCAAGGCCAGAGGAGGGCCACAAAGTTAATCAGAGGGCTGGAGCACCTCT